>CACRXK020000697.1:0-70686 GCA_902702795.2 Paramuricea clavata | reverse complement strand
GATACTTCGGCGAGATGTACAAGTTTTGGACCATATTTTAACAATGGAAATCAAAACCCATTTTATATTGAACTTGCCCAGGCCGAAAATTACTACGGCGAACGCCTGCGCAACTAGGCCTCCTTTACCGTTGGGATTTACAGGGGAGGGAGCAGATATTTCCGGTAACAGCCAGCCAATCGCAAGCGTGATAGCGACTGTTTACATTATTTGAAATTTGATATTCAAAATAAAAACTCCTTGATCGGATACTGTATAAAACTCAAGACGTTGTCGAAGAAAGGAAAACTGAACGACGGAGATTGTAGGAATTTAAGGAAGAAGAAATATACAGCGGCTCTTTGTTGGAAAGCATGGTAGAATATGATACTTCGAAATATGATCGTTTATGTATTAGTGGCATCCCCCCCCCCCTCTAAATCCCAACGGTAAAGGAGGCCTGGTTGCACAGGTGTTCGCCGTAGTAATTTTCGGCCTGGGCAAGTTCAATATAAAATGGGTTTTGATTTCCATTGTTAAAATATGGTCCAAAACTTGTACATCTCGCCGAAGTATCTCCATATTTTCGAAGAACATCCTGGCGAATTTTTTTGGAGAATAAAGCGATTTGAGTGCGAGAATTTTCGATTCGAAATGCCGTGCCGTCGTATCGACGATCGGGAATAGTTCGCCTTTATCATGTTTCATGTATACTAGTAACATCGAGTAGAAAGTCTCGGAAAATATTAGTCCAACAAAGTAGGAATAAAAGGAGAACACACACTATCAAATAGGCTAGTCAACTTCTTTTTAAAATTTATATTTTATGACATATTTTTACTATATTATATACATTAATATAATATACAGTTATACTACATATAAGTCTATACTGACCCTTGCGAGATTGGGCCACCTGTGCTGCAACAAAGACAAACAGCGAAAATTTCGTTTCCATACGATTTGGGATTGAATATAATATCCCATTTTTGAGCATCCAGTGAATGATTCCAGCTATCGACTAATTTTAGATCTAGACAAAAAAGACGATCTATCATTATAGCTCAACAGAGCATCCTAAAATTAGCAAAATTTGGTAACTAAATTGTAATGTTGCAAAAATACGAAAAATATAAAAATACTAATAATATAATATATATATATATATATATATATATATATATATATATATATATATATATATATATATATATATATATATATATATATTATACCTCAAATTCAAATTGTCCAATCAGGAAGCTTAGGTTGTGCCACGTGAGCATGAAATTAATCGCGATATCACGCCTTACGTCATCAATTAGCGAGCCTGCGTTCCTTATGACAATGTTCCACCCCATGTTCCCCGGGGAACATGGGGTGGAACATTATTCGCGTAGACCGCGCGAGACAACACGCATGACAAAAACATGGCCGACAAAATATAAATAGTATTGATGAGTGATGAATAATCAAATTTTAAACGTAAAACCTGGGGCTTTTTCAAAATTTTGAAGCAAATTTTGAAAAAATGTTGTCATTAATATTCCAAACGATATGTGATTCGAAAGAAAATCGACGAATACTTGTGTTAATCCGAAAATAAAACATCGTATTCACGAAGGTATGTGTCAAGTTTTTAATTCTCAACTTGGAGGCTTTTAATTTTCGGTATAATATATCATTTATAGACCCTCCGCTCGGGGGATTCGGCGAAATATTACCCTCAGTGATGATATTTCCCTCGGGGCAAAGCCCCTCGGGAAATATCATCACTTTGGGTAATATTTCGCCGAATCCCCCTCGCTCCAGGTCTATAAATGATAAGTGTTCATTGTCAGCCATGTCTAATACATAGTTTAAATTATCTCTCCAGAGAGTATTATTTCCTGGTTGATACATAATGGCCATCAGGAAGGGTTTTGAATTAGGATACTTAAATTCCAACCAAATAAATTCAAGCGGATAATTATTTTCTTGTAACGAGAAATCATTGCGATATTGAAAATTAATTGTTTCTGGGATATAAATCAGAATACCTCCACCTGAGGCATAAGTTCGGTCCTTCCTAATGAAGTTGAACTCTCTAATTTGCAATTCGTCATCAGACCAGTTAGAATTTAAATGAGTTTCAGAGAAACAAAATATAATGTTGCTTTTCTTCCTATGCATTATGGATTCAGAAATCATAAGCTTAACTTGGTCCAATTTATTTGTGATAGCCTGAATATTTAAATGGAAGAAAGGCAGACCCTTTGTTGGAATTAGACTAAAAGGGTTGTCGGTTAAATTAATATTTACCATGGGTTGGTTGGAATTCAGGTAATCTAAGATATATAATTTAGAATTGCTAAAGATGCTGAATACAGTTAATTAAGTTTCTTGCCATGATACCACTACCTGACCTATTAAGGTGCAGGCCAAATCTGTCTAGGCCTCTTTCATCGATATTTTCATGGCTTATCATACCCAAGTTTCTTGCTTCACAGAGACCCTTTAGTAGGTTATTCAGTTGGGCGACCTTTTCGTTAATGCCAGGGCTATCAGTTCTAGTTATTATTTGCGAAAGTGTGATGTCGATCTTGGGATTGAAGTTATAGATCTCATCACAGAGCTTGGATATGTTTTCAGTTAGGGTTTTCACCTCACTTGATTTCAAATCGTTGGTCCCAACGTGGATAATAATATGGGCAGGTTGTAAACGCAAGGATGGTTTAATGTAATCTACCATATCCTTAACCGTTGCCCCAGGAAAAGTACGATAATTACATTTTTACTGGTTGACCTTCTGATGTTCCTCGTATTGATTCCTCTTGTCAAAGCATCTCCTAGGATAATTGTGAGATCTTCTCCAGCATGCTTTTTAGGACGGTGGTGGTGTTGTCTGGGTAGTGAAGTGTCATTGAAAGGCCGCTGTTGATGATCTTGTTTTTGCTGAGGTGGCTGTTGCTGATCATGGTGTGGCTGATGTGATTGTTGCTGCAGCTGATGCGTATCATTGTTGCTGCTAATGCATTGCTGTTTGGCCCGTTCCCACTGGGGTCTGGGTTGATGATGAAACGTATTACTATATGCATGGTTCCTCTCAGTGATTTCTTGATTAATTTGAGACTGGACAGAGGGGCCTACATATTGGCTTTGTGGGGGATGATGGGTGTTGTCATGTAAGTGAGCCACCAGATGTTGTCGCTGATATATATGTTGCGGTAGCAGTTGATGTTTCTGTTGTGATTTTGGCTGGTATGATTGTTGCTGATGTGTCTCGTTATAGGAATTTTGGTGATGACGTTGTTGTTGTTCCGTCTGATATATGAGTCGTTGGTCAAGCGTGTTATCATATGCATAGTTCCACTCGGTGCTTCTTTGATCGGTTTGATTAATATGAGCTGAGGGAGCAACATGTTGGCTCTGCGGGGGATGGTTAATATTGGCATGTAAATTAGCCATTTGTTGCTGTCTCTGATAATGAGGAAAGTTTTGATTTTCTACTTGTAGTACTCTGATTACTGTTAGTAAGCTACTGCGTTCATTGTTAAGCTCCTTCAGCTTCGTATCCAAGTCGGATATCAAACATGATTGATTTTTTATTTTTTCATTCAAATGTGAGACCTCTTCCTTGAGTGATATATTTTCATTTAAAGTACGAGAAGATCTAATTCCAAATATAGTTCAGTGATCGATCTAAGTTCACGCATATCACCCGAAATAATATCAAATAATTTCTCCATCCTAGCCTCCAGCCGACAAACATACTTCAACAGATCTGCATTTGAACTATTGGCAGTGTCGGTTTGGGGCATCGTTTGCGAACAATTTTCGGTCATTATTTCTTGATTCTTGTGTAGAGTTTGCGGCTCCATAGTAGGCGTTTGTGGATGGTCAATTATATAATTTACTTCGTCAGTATGGCTGACGTGTTTATTATTTTTCTGTTTGATTGTCCCAGTCAATATACCCTCGTCGAAAGTAAAAATATCTTGAGACTGCTCGCTTATAGAGACATCGTACATATTTTGTGACTCTTCCGATTTTTCTGGCTCACACGAGTTATCATCGGCGATAATATTTGTCTCTGAATTCGGATGCATGGTCGAGAGCTTTTTGATCAAAATGTTTGTAAATGACTCACCTTTCTCACCTTGAATTAAGAGAGAGGCAGAGTTGGTGTAATACCTGATTATAATTGATCCTGTGGTCTCATTAAATAGCTTTAAGTTGCCTCCGGGTGACGACCATTTCCCGTTTAGTTTTAGAGCTTTCTTGACAAAGACTTTAAGAGCTTCATAGCTCTCCTTCCATTTTAGCTTTCTATTCTCATCAATAATGATATCTTTACCATTACTGTCGTCGATTTGTAGTGTTTTCAGATTACTTAGGCAATCATTTGTTGAATAACAAGTGCTTACATCAGTACTCGCATCAGACATGTTGACCGCCATGTTGACACTCGATTGTCTGACACGAACCGTTCGATTCGTGAATGCTTTCAGAATCGTTCGAATTGTTAGTTTCGTCAGGTTCATAGTATCAATGTAGGTGAATGTCTTCGTAGATTTGTACGAACCGTTCGATTTGTGAATGCTTTCGGAATCGTTCGAATGGTCAGGTTCGTGAGGCTTATAGTATCAAATGGGTTCGTAGTTCGCTCTAAGTGAATGTCTCCGTAGATTCGTACGAATCGTTCGAACCGTTCGATCCGTAAATGCTTTCAGAATCGTTCGAATTGTTAGTTTCGTCAGGTTCAGAGTATCAATGTAGGGGAATGTCTTTGTAGATTCGTACGAACCGTTCGATTCATAATGCTTTCGGAATCGTGCGAATGGTCAGGTTCGTGAGGCTCATAGGTATCAAATGGGTTCGTAGTTCGCTCTAAGGGAATGTCTCCATAGATTCGTACGAATCGTTCGAACCGTTCGATTCGTGACTGATCCCAAATTTGTTCGAATTGTCAGGTTCGTGAGTTTTCATAGTATCAATGTAGGTGAATGTCTTCGTAGATTCGTTCAAACCGTTCGATTTGTCATTGGTCCCAGAATCGTTCGAATGGTCAGATTCGTCAGGTTCATAGTATCAAACGGGTTCGTAATTCGCTCTAGGTGAATGTCTTCGTAGATTCGTACGATTCGTACGAACCGTTCGATTCGTCATTGGTCGCAGAATTGTTCAAATGGTCAGATTCGTCACGTTCATAGTATCAAACGGGTTCGTAGTTCCCTTCTAGGTGAATATCTTCGTAGATTCGTACGAACCGTTCGATTCGTGAATGCTTTCAGATTCGTTCGAATGGTCAGGTTCGTGAGTTTCATAGTATCAATGTAGCTGAATGTCTTCGTAGATTTGTACGATTCGTTCGAACCGTACGATTCGTGAGTGATCCCAGATTTGTTCGAATGGTCAGATTCGTGTGAGGTTCATAGTATCAAACAGGTTCGTAGTTCGCTCTAAGTGAATGTCTTCGTGGATTCGTACGATTCGTACGAACCGTTCGATTCGTCAATGCTTTCAGATTCGTTCGAATGGACAGATTCGTGAGGTTCATAGTACCAATGTAGGTGAATATCTTTGTAGATTCGTACGAATCGTTTGATCCGTAAATGCTTTCAGAATCGTTCGAATGGTCACATTCATGAGGTTCATAGTATCAAATGGGTTCGTAGTTCGCTCTAAGTGAATGTCTTCGTAGATTCGTACGAATCGTACAAACAGTTCGATTCGTGAATACTTTCAGATTTGTTAGAATGGTCAGGTTGGCGAGTTTCATAGTATCAATGTAGCTGAATGTCATTGTATATTCGTACAATTCGTACGAATTGTTCGAACCGTTATTTACATAACAAAAGTTTGGCAAAAATTTGATTGTGCTTTTATCCAGTCAAGAAGGATTCTAATCAATGATATTTGAATAATGTCATGCATTATCGATCAGAGGGATTTCATGTGACGTCCAAAGATTACTAATAAATATGCTGATATATAGGCTGATTAATTTTTTTTATGACTGAGAGAAGCTTTTCTGTATGAGAATTAAAGTTTTTATGTTGTGAATGGTATTAGAATAATTGGATAACAAAAGCAAAACAAATAAAACGGTATACATGGTAAATTTTGATCACAATTTATTAGTAAAACCATTTTACAAATTTAAATTATTTCAAGTGTAGGATTGTCTGTTGGCTTGGAAACGGATGTTCAGAGTTTGACTTTCATGATTACTGCCGCCACCAATAACCAATAACCAATGAGATTGAGTAACGACATGCGAATTGAACCACTGAGAGGTAGCGGTAGTGGTCTGGAAATTAAATCTGAACCTCTATTATATTGATGAATGCATGTCTACTCATTTTGTGGCAATTTATTAGGTTGAGTGTTAACGTCTTCGTCATCATTGAGATCGTTGTCTTGTTGTTCTTGCCTCTTGGGTGGGGTTGCCATATCTGGTGACGTGTTGTCATATGCCTCTTTTCTGGGGTTCCATTGTTTTAGATGGTCTTCGCTATATTGAAAAAATTGAGATAAGTGCAACAATACACCATTAATCATTATCCCATTTCGCCATAATTTTAAATTTATGAGAATTTATTTTTTATTTATAAAGGGATATAGCAATATAAATTAAGTTTCTCTTATTTGAAAGAACATTTAAAAATGTATATAAACTGCCTTGTATATAAAATTTAAGGAAAAATATATATAGAACATTTAAAATTATATATAAAATAACTTGCTTGCATGGGTTTCCAAAGAAATTGATTTATTTTCATCAAAAGCAGCGTGCATTTCGCCATCTTGGATATGCACTCGATATGCATATGTCACAAATAGTTAAAAAGTTTTATTCCAATTTTGCAAACCACATGTTATTATCAGTATGAAACTCGATTTTTCTAAGTCTTTTTATTACTCAATTAACGCTCAACATTTTAAAAAACCTTTCGAAGAAATTTAGTCCCAAATGAAGAAGTTTTAGCAAGTTCACCCTGCTTGTGACGTCGTAAAAACTCAGTTAAGTCAATTATGATTATCTAATTACCACGATGGCGGATTACACACTGGTTTCTTCAAAATATTTCGAAAACCAAGTAAGGTACGAAAAGATTGTAAAGGGTCTTCATTTATAACTTTAAAAGTTCTTTCAAATAAGAGAAAGTTAATTTTATGGTCATATACCTTTAAAGAAATGATACATTTTTTATCTGTTACCCGACGTTTATGATTCATTTGGTTTATGCACTTTTAGATCAATGACCACCTTATCTGATTTAAATTAAACAAAAAATAGTTGATTTTGGTCTTTTTTCAAGTGATCGTTTTTAGCGAAAAATGTCTTAACGTGCCCGAATGCGAAGTTAATGTCTTGCGGGCGGTTCGGAAGAAAAAGATAGAGCGCGTATTCTCTGGAGAGAATAATTAAATCATGCTCACCTTTCTTTATTCTCAAGTTCCAGAGACATCTGATATTCTCGTAATGAAATGCCATGTTTGGCTAGAGTTTGAGCAAAGCTCATTTTTGGAAGGATCTCAACCGGGACTGGCGTTTTGAGAAGGAACTGCACCTATAAATCGAAAGAAGTGAAGTTAGAAATACCCATAGCAATTACAACGACTGAAAAAAATTCATCTTTATTACTGTTCATTATTTTAATTTTAATTGCTTTTGCGTGCTTTCTAAATAGGATTAATTTAAATTTTATTATTATTATTAAAAAGAAAACTGATTAATAATTCATGAGGAAGAGACAAAATCACTACCGTCTCGGTGGTTTAATATGTGATAAAAAATCATGTTTATTTACATAAACTTTAGCTTTGATTTTCTCGGCTTAGGGAACTTTATTTTTAAAATCACATCGCGAATGAACTCATCAGATAGGTCGTTTTTTAAGCCATTTAAAGCAATCGCAGTCCGTGCTGCTCGTGTTTTAAATAGTACTTATATTATTATCTGACTATCGTTGGATTTGTGGAAGGATCCTTCCTTACTGAAGTTATGTACTATTTAAAACACGAGCAGGACTAGTTTATCAGATATAAAACACAAGAGCGCGCTCGATTGTTTTATATCTGATAAAGGACGGATTGCGAGTGTTTCAAATGGCTTAGTAATTTTGAAAATAAATGTTTTGTAAAGCGATAAAATCAAACCTAAACTAAAAATGCACAGAGATGGGTTCGCATGCAACCAAATTATTTATTGCAAAAGTGTGATGTATATACTTACGGTTGATTTGTTTCGCCTAATATGATATTGCCGTTTTTCTGCAAGATCCATCTCGGCCAAATATGAAAAAAGGCGTTTTCCAACTGCAGCCGCGGTTTCTGTGCTTCGTTTCTTTATTTTGGTTTTAAGGAGAAGTAGGCTTAAAGAAACAATATTTCCGCTTGTCAGGAGTGTGGTTCTGATGACCTTTCGGTCTTCCTCGGGAACTGCCAAGGGATATTGTGGCATAGAGATGTCTAATTCTTTGTCAGGTTCCTTTTCTTGGGTGTTTGGAGATTTACCATTCATCAAACCTGAAATAAGAACATATATAAAAAATTATATTCGTGATGTTACTTTTATCAGTGTGTTGTCTTGCGTGGTCTACGCAAATAATGTTCAACCCCATAATCCCCGGGGAAAATGGCATGGAACATTGTCAAAGGAACACAGGCTTGGTAATTGATTACGTAAGGCGTGATATCGCAATCGATTTCATGGTCACAGGCCACAAACGACTAAGCTTCCAGACTGGACAATTTTAAGTTGAGTAATAATATACATACTTATTCACTTTGCATTTGGTCTTAATATTTTCCTTGATCATTATTTTGTAGTCCTCGCACCAAAACATTTTATACCTATACAAAAACTGTTGTGTTTGAGATAAAACAATGCGACTTAATTTTAAGGTTACATAAGACCGTCCAGATTTATTAAACTTTTATATCCAACTATATTTAAACCGAATTGTTGAAATAGTCTGGAAATGATGAGATAATTTCACCAGACTCATAAATGGAATTATGGAAGGGAAAGAACATTATTCACTCCAAACAAATAATGGTATACAGAACATATGTACAGTATATTCCGCATGTCATTTTACAGGTACATAATAAAATTACACAGATTACTGCTAAAACAGACTTTATACTCACAAACATGTCGTAAACAAACGTCAACTAAGGAATAGGAAACAAGTAGAGCTTTAGAGCTTATTTCAGTGACGTTTTCATGGTCATCTTCTTCGGCAGGCTCTTGATCGTCTTTGGAGGATGTCTCATCGTCTTCGGAAGGCGCTTTATAATCTTCGGCAGGAGCTTCAACGTCTTCGGCAGGCATTCCAACGTCTTCGGGAGACGTTTCAACGTCTGTCGGCATTAAATCTTCACCCGAATGCCCATGGCCATGTCCATCATTGGTCTCGTCTGCAAATGTGTCCAATAATATTTGCATAGGAACAGACAGCCTTATGACATGAGAGTTTCCCCTTGCAAACAAGCCTGTGAAATTGAATTGTAACGCAAACAATTCATTATTCTAAAGAAATACCAATCTTAGAGCACTAATTCCGAAAATGAAGATTTTAAGTACTACTTTAAATTTTCTGCTGTTGTGTGAAACAATGAACTCAACCTTTTTTATTATTTATTTGAAAGTGGCTGTCCCCACGAATTTGTATCTTTTTGTATTTTTATAAAATACGAAATAGAGGAAATCTAATCTCTACTGCATATTTATATAATTGCAATACATTTCTTACCACTTAGAAGGATATCATGTTGATAAGCTTTGCAAATATTCATCTCCCAGTTATCATGGATATCTGCAAACGTTTCCTGAGCTTCCTGAGATAGGATGTACTTTCTCCTTTGAACATTGACGACCACTACCTTTGCGATATCTTCTGATGTATACGTTTTTTCACCCCTTTCATATAGACTTGTCAACAAGTTAACTATATCATGACAATAACAAATGTTCTAATTGCAAATTCTTTTTAAAATTGTATCGAACTATATAAAACTACAGAGAACCATAAAACCTAGAACTCGGTGGAATCATACAACCATTGAACCTTTGCAGCATAGAATTAAAGAACGGTAGAATTATTTGTATAACATGGACAACATGAATTACCAAGTATTTCTTCGGTCTCATTGAGTAGCTGTTCATCCTCTTCTGTGAGTTGGAGATCAGCAAACTTGCTGTATATATGTCTGGGAAAGTACCACAAGATTTGTGAGGTGAACCCTTTGGCATTGCTCTCTACGTCTTGTAAGATTGGCAAAGCTGAATGTGGTTGAGTAAATCCCAATAATGTGAACGACGTTTGGTTCATGTCAAAGTTCGCATTTCCTGTAACTAAAAATAGATCACAGATTTTGGATATTACATTTTATACTGTACGTCAGACGAATTTACACTACAGACACCCTTTCCTTGTTGTAGAGCTGCGCAAACTCCGGCTATTTAGCTCCGGCTCCGGCAGTCAAAACTCCGGCTTCGGCAAGGAATTTTTAAGGAAATTCCATATTTAAAAGTGGAAGCAGGCGAAAGTATTTCAGTGTAATTTCAGAATTTATCTTTTTTAGAAACCTTTTTAAAACACTATTAATAGCAAACCACATAGTAATATATAGTAAAACAACATATAAATAGTAATATATTAGTAAACAACAACTTAATTTTCCCATTTAATGCCAAATGTTTGTTGAAATATGAAAATTTTTCATAATTTTGTCTGCCTAATTATAAGTTTTAATGCAAGTTAGTAGATAGTTATGCTCTCTCACCTGTTTCTCTTGTTTTCGCTTTTCCCGTGAACATCTTGAGGAAATCTTGGTACTCTCGATTGTCCTGAACCTGACCTTTTGCCGATGAATACATGTTCATGGTTGAAAAAAAGGATACCAGTTCATCGAAAAGGCCGTATATTCTTCCACCGTTGGTTGCGAGAATTTCTCCAGGTGCAGTGTGGAAGGACCATATGGCGTCGTCTGCTCTGCAAATTCTTCAGCTTTTCTTCAACCTTTTCTAAAAGGATCTCTAAAAACCTGGGAAATGCAGACTTGCATCTTCCTGAATATGAGAAAAATAGGACACATGGATGTTGATCATGACATCGGTAATTGTGCATGTTTAATTTGTTTTTCTATTTTAGTGACATAATTTTATTCACAGGTGAGCTTCAAAATTTTATACTCAAAATTGTATTACTGCATTACGAATATACATATTACAGCCTGTTTTCATATAATGGAATGAAACGAGGATAAACATATTAAATTGACCTCAAACAGCCCTGTTGATCGGTTTAAATATGTTTTTGGTTTTTCTTTACTCTTCAGATTTTATCATTTGTAATGTTATCTTCATGTTTATTAAAATAGACGAGAAGGTCCGTCATTGATGTTGCAGCTGTTTTACCGTAATTATAAATTGCTCGTGAAAGGTGGGGCTTTTCATGCATGTCCATGCCGAAACTAATACAAGTTATCTAAATTCATTGTTCGAACTCTTTTGCATGCCCAGACATGTCGAAAATTGACACTCTTAATTAACTACCTGCATGCACATTTATTTTGCGTGTACAGCTAAAACTGCGGCGCATCTGAATGGAACCCAGGTCAGACCGATGTGTTCACATGTTTGTGAACTATGTAAGGAAGTGTATGAAAAAACCCAAATTTTCAAAGGGTTGATTCCAGCTATAGACTAAATTTTGATCAAGGCAAGAAGAACAACATCCAACAGCACGTACAGCTAGAAACAGCGTCTTAGAATGAGTAAAACTGCAAAGATCGGTTGCTAAATGTCGTAAAATGAATAAAATATAGCCCTGTGAAGTTAGAAAATTTTGTATATATTTGTATTACGCGCGCGAAAAAAACCACTTTCAGCTTAAAAATGGTTTTTTCCCGCGCATATCCAAATACATAAAAAAATTGCGAACTTCACAGGGCTATATTTTCTCTTTTTATAACAATTCGCAACCAAACTTTGCAATTTTACTCATTTTAAGATGCTTTTTCCAGCTATGGCAGTGGATTTCGTTCTTCTTGTCTAGATCAAAATTTAGTTTATAGCTAGTATTAATCATTGAATCACTAATTTTGAAAAATAATTGAAACGTTCACTTTTCATTTCAAGTTTTCAACGCAAAACCATGCACTCAAGATTACACCTTCCACGCGTTGGGTTCTTTTTCAAAATTTTACCATCAGTCAGACAAAATTTATTATTTTCAGTGCTGCGATAGATGATTCCAGCTATCGACTAATTTTTTATCCAGACAGGAAGGACGAAATCTATCATTAAAAAAACATCCTTAAATTAGTAACATTGCCAATTTCGGTTGTGAAATGTTGTAAAATACGGAAAATATAGCACTTTGAAATTATCAAATTTTTGAAATTAGCAAATTTACATTTTTCGCGCGTAATACAAAAATGCGCTCACTCGTGTGATATCATGTCCAACACTCGAAATAAATCTGGTATTTCACGCGCACCCATGTATTTTTCTGTTTATTATATAAAGCACAGTCTTTGAAAAGCGATAATTTTTACAGAAAAGCGATAATTGGAAAAGCAATAATTTTCACATGTGAGATTATCACTTTTATCAGTGCTCGAAATCTCTATAAAGCACTATATTTTATATAATAAATATATATATATATTATTAGTATTTTTATATTTTTCGTATTTTTGCAACATTTCAATTTAGTTACCAAATTTTGCTAATTTTAGGATGCTCTGTTGAGCTATAATGATAGATCGTCTTTTTTGTCTAGATCTAAAATTAGTCGATAGCTGGAATCATTCACTGGATGCTCAAAAATTGGATATTATATTCAATCCCAAATCGTATGGAAACGAAATTTTCACCGTTTGTCTTCGTTGCAGCACAGGCGGCCCAATCTCGCAAGGGTCAGTATAGACTTATATGTAGTATAACTGTATATTATATCAATGTATATAATATAGTAAAAATATGTCATAAAATATAAATTTTAAAAAGAAATTGACTAGCCTATTTGATAGTGTGTGTTCTCCTTTTATTCCTCCTTTGTTGGACTAATATTTTCCGAGACTTTCTACTCGATGTTACTAGTATACATGAAACATGATAAAGGCTAACTATTCCCGATCGTCGATACGACGGCACGGCACTTCGAATCGAAAATTCTCGCACTCAAATCGCTTTATTCTCCAAAAAAGTTTGCCAGCATGGTAGAACAGATGCAGTTCTTCCAAAATACGGAGATACTTCGGCGAGATGTACAAGTTTTGGACCATATTTTAACAATGGAAATCAAAACCCATTTTATATTGAACTTGCCCAGGCGGAAAATTACTACGGCGAACGCCTGCGCAACCAGGCCTCCTTTACTGTTGGGATTTAGAGGGGGGGGATGATGCCACTAATATATAAAAGATCATATTTCGAATTAAAGTATCATATTCTACCATGCTTTCCAACAAAGAGCTGCTGTATATTTCTTCTTCCTTAAATTCCTACAATCTCCGTCGTTCAGTTTTCCTTTCTTCGACAACGTCTTGAGTTTTATACAGTATCCGATCGAAGGAGTTTTTATTTTGAATATCAAATTTCAAATAATGTAAACAGTCGCTATCACCCTTGCGATTGGCTGGCTGTTACCGGGAATATCTGCTCCCCCCCCCCTGTAAATCCCAATGGTAAAGGAGGCCTAGTTGCGCAGGCGTTCGCCGTAGTAATTTTCGGCCTGGGCAAGTTCAATATAAAATGGGTTTTGATTTCCATTGTTAAAATATGGTCCAAAACTTGTACATCTCGCCGAAGTATCTCCGTATTTTCGAAGAACTGCATCTGTTCTGCATGCTGGCGAATTTTTTTGGAGAATAAAGCGATTTGAGTGTGAGAATTTTCGATTCGAAGTGCTGTGCCGTCGTATCGACGATCGGAAATCGTTAGCCTTTATCATGTTTCATGTATACTAGTAACATTGAGTAGAAAGTCTCGGAAAATATTAGTCCAACAAAGGAGGAATAAAAGGAGAACACACACTATCAAATAGGCAAGTCAATTTCATTTTAAAATTTATATTTTATGACATATTTTTACTATATTATATACATTAATATAATATACAGTTATACTACATATAAGTCTATACTGACCCTTGCGAGATTGGGCTGCCTGTGGTTGCAGTCAGTCCCATTTAAACGGGGACTTATATCTAATCTATGCTTTTATATACATTGCAGTAATAATTAATGTAGCAATACACTTATATGGAAACGGTACACTTATATGAAATTTCTATCCCTAAATTATTTTGGGAAAATAGGAAAACCAAGTGTGTTCATGAAATTTCGCCGGATATATTTTGTATCAAGCGAAGTTATATATGGAATATTATCGATTAAGAAATAGATTAAAACACATGCATTAATAATGTTGAAGGGTTTTGTAGATGAGAAAATCCATGGCAAATTTTAATTGTTATGCCTAACAACCAGCTGCTGGTGATAGGTTAATAAATGTATATTCAGTAACATTTACACAATGTATATTCAGTAACATTTACATTTCAATCTTAAAAATCTTTCAACATTATTAAGTTCTATCGAGTGAGATGCCAGAAATCCTGACATCAATATATACACTAATACATGCATGAGCCAATATGTCTAGACATAAAGTAGGGGTTTTTATTCACCAGCAAGTCAATGTCTAGAACCTTTTTCCTATATGAAACCATGATATACAGCAGCTGATGACAACAAGGAAGAGGAAATAAATGAAATATATATTTTTTTTAAATTAATTTTATTATTTAGTTGTTGCTCAGTCCCAACATGCAATGCCACCCGCTAATATGGAAGATTTTTAATTTCAATTCTACATGCACTCATGCAATGGGCTAATTGGTCTTTTTGTTGTTATTAAGTCGTTATACCTTACTTTTATTTGAAATTGCTTTGTATTAGAAGTCGCTCGCGCACAGTTGAGTGAAAACAAAACTGTCGAACATAATCTGTGTGAGAGTGCGCATTATTAACATTGTCTAGGCGTGAGATTATGCAGGCTAAAATGTCGCATTGAATTTAAAGTTTGCAAAATCAGTAAACCTTGTGTATTTATAAGACTTAGTGAAAATTAGGGCCAATTTTGAATACATGCAAGAAAGGTAAATTGTACATATACATGCGTATACATTTTTGTATAGTATATATATGTGATGGCGGATGCTATACATTTCCTATAACATGTATTTCAGAAATATAAATCGGACGAACCTGTTTTTAACACCACTGCTGTCCAAATCACCAAAGGTTCGTTCCACGCAGACTTCACTTCAACACACGAGTGCCCAAGACAAAATGAAACTACTGACAATAGACCAATTAATATTGTAGTCTTTTGCTGTTTCATACTCTTGGCCCATAATTCGCATACCTAAAACACGTTTTAAGCACTCGTGTTATTTAAAAGCTGTGCAAATAGTTCATTTGACTCAACAAATTAATAATAGGTCAACTACGAATTTTATCAGGTTAACAACCAAAAATCTTATTACGTTTTCCAGTCTCTTTGGATAATCGGACCATTCGATATCCACATCATAGCAAGCATCCAAATTTCTTTCCGCAGTTAACGCATTATTAGAAACAGCCATATTGTTTCTGCCCGATCTGCAACCTCTTTCAGTGATGAACAGTTTGGTGAACTTTTAATATGGCTGTCTGGCCTTTCCCATTTTATGGGCGAAGACTCAGAGGTGTTTTTCATTGCAAATCATGTTTGCGTGCGTTTCTAATGTTGCGTATGTCTCTATCGTTTAAACAATTCCATGACAAAAATGGAGCCTGGCTATTCTTGTAGTTATGAATGTGTTACTTATGGGGGTGCATGTGTCAACAAATAACCTGGAATAATATTATGCTATAAATTGTCAGCGCTTTCACAAAAGATAAACCCTTGTCCGTTGTGGTTTGTCAGTTCATGAATTTATTGCAGGCCTGAATAGTTTTAATTGTCAGAATATTATTCCTTTACACACAATGTTTGTGCACAATACGTGCGTTTTGAAATACTACGTTTCTCCACAGGCTGTGAAAACTTTAGAGAGGATATCCTGTCAATCCTGCATTAGCCTCCATTAACATGCCAGTTCGTATGTTGCACCGCCAGTATAGAAGAAAGACTCACAAATAACGAACGATAAAACTATATGTTTTTACAGAGCAATTCGTATTTTCGAAGTACAAGCAGTCCGTGAGTGACTAGCGATAAACCGGAAGTTCCGGTGTTTATGATAATGTCAATATAATTACTGCTGTTAAATAAACAATATCAATATGCCATTTATGGCGTGGTATCTTCTTCTTCTTAACTTAGTGTCAACGAAAGATGACTGTTAGTATAACTACAATATAACAATTTACGTAATACTTTGTTCTCTAATACCCATAATAATCTGGAGACTGGCGTTTGCGTTGAGGGCGCTGAGTAGTGGTTGGCGAGATGCTGTTGTCGGCTGGAGTTGTTAACGTGGGCGGAACGTTACTTGTCTGATATGGGCATTCTTCACACACTTCTTCATCGGAACTGTCCCTGTCACAATGGGGATACGGTGTACTCGATATTGACCGGTTTGGGACGATCAAGCAATCAGTAGTTTTAACTTTATACGATGTAGCACGCAGTTGATTACCTGAAAATTTCTTGATGACACACCATGGGTCTTCCACAGATATGACCAAGTATCTACTGCGGGGTTGTGTCTTATCTCGCTCAGCGACTAAATAAACCAAGTCCCTGACGTTAATTGTAGGAGGTGGAAACGAATTCCTATTTCGGTTTTTCGATTTCTCACTATACGGGTGGTTTTGTTTTCGTTGTAGATGTTGCTCTTGGATTACTTTGCGATCACATATGGGAAGTTGATCATGAGTGAACTGATCTCGCTGTGTCCACAGCTCGCGAGCCGAGAGTCCTTCTCTCCGGAGGCGGGAATTTAGTCGAGATGTTGCGATGGCAAGGGTAACAGTCGATATTGGACCACCATTGGGTGCTTGGCGGAGGATTTCTTCTTTGAGTTCAGCGATGGCCTTCTCTGCTACTGGGTTTTTATTAGTGTTTTTAACGCGTCCGATCTCTAGGGATAAGCCGAGGCGTTTAAGGGTTGGGTCGGTTCGCAGTGCAACAAAACCGGGGGGCGGGGTCGACTCTGATGATGGCCGGTGGACCTTCCAGGGGATGCAGCTCGCTGCATAACTTAGCTAGAGCATCACGAAGTGTGTTGGCTTTCTCGTCGTGGATATTGTTTACACCGCTTTAAGACATCTGCGGCAAATGAAACTCCAACGACCTTGGGAGGTTCTTCTGTGCTATGCTGTACAACTTGAGGTGGGAGCTTTTTCAGGGAGGCACACGTGTGACATGTGTCACTCACATGAGCAATGGCAGCTGGCATGTCAAGTGCGAAGAAGTTGCGTCTCATCACCAGTTGGAGTTGGTGTTTTGACGGGTGGTCGAGTTTGATATGTAAGGCTGTTACAAGACCGTCAAGTACGGAGCGTGGTACTACGATCAACTCGGTGGAGGGTGATAAAGGATCGGTTCTACGAACCACTAATAAACCATCTTTGGCAATGGACAGGGAATTTAGGTAACGTTTAACATCCTTTACATTTGTTAATTTCTTAGAGGGACGTGTTCCTTGTTTCAGGTGAGCATGTGTTCTGCGTAGGTCGGGACACTCGGATTGTATTTGGATCCAGGCAGATCGGGTTGTAAAAGGTAAGCGGGGGAGGTGGTGTACGTCTTGGACGGAGGTGGATCGAACTACGGAATCTTCTGTGGTTGAAATGAAGTTACAAATTTGGCATTTCGGTTCACTGCACTCTGGTGCGTTTCGACTGGCGAAATCCGAGAGAACATTCGCTGAGCCAGCGAGGTGGTGTATGTCCGCTTGGTACCTGCTGACGATGGATAAAAATGACGTAACACGGGGGCTCGCTGAAAATTCACCTCGACGCAGTTTATCGATGGCTTGAACACATGGCTTGCTATCTGTGAGGATACAAGCGGGGTGAGGCGATTGGATTATGAAAGGGCTAAAATGCTTCACGGCGGCAGCGATGCTTAATGCTTAAATCTCACATGGCAGCCAGTTCACCTGATGCTTTCTTAACTTGGCACTGAAAAATCCTGCGAGGAGGAGGGTTTGATGGCGTGATACGTAAAGGGTAGCTCCGATTCCTCTTTTGGTTACAGAGCCATCGGTTACTATCCATAGTTTGTCGGATGGTTTGGGAAGGGTAATAGATTTGTTATTCGCCAGGGAGGATTGAGCGAACTTGAATTGTTGGGACAGAGTATCTGACCACTTGATCTTGTCACATGATTGTTGTCCTGCGATGGCACTTTCCAATGGTGCAATGATGTGTGCACACTGTGGTACAACACGTCCGAGGACTTTGTAGGCTCCTATAAAAGAGCGAAGACCCCGTACCGTATCGGGAGGCAGACACGATGACATTGTAGCAATTCTGTGGGTGCTTGCGGATAGGCATCCCTGTGTCCAAATCCAGCCTAAGATGGTGGTACTGCGTGGGCAAATAATGGTTTTGGATGGAGAAAGCTTGATATTGCACTTTTGGAGGGCGTCTAGGATCCTCTTCCAGTTGATGAGCAGTTCCTCCGGTGTGTCTGCACCGCAGTACAAGTCGTTTGCAAGCTTTGCAGCGATTCCATCTTCTAGGCAATCACCGAGTATGCGACACATGAGCTCCTTGAGGGCTGTTTCTGACCCTGGCATGCCCATAGCTGATCGGGTGTAGACTCGAACGCCGCGGAATGGAGTCACGACGCCACAGTACTTCATGGAACCTTTAGCAAGTGGCATCTGATAGAAAGCGTTGGTAAGGTCGGATACGATGTACTTCCATTTGGCGATTGTTCGGAGGGTGGAATCGACATCGGGTAATAGAGATGGTTGTGGCTTGCTGTATCGACCAACATCAGCAAAGGCAGTGACTAGTCGGTGTGCTCCACTTGGCTTCTTAATGAGGAATGATGGATTAAAGTATTCAACGGTTATGTCAAGGTTTTCAGAGGGCTGAAAAATGTCTAGCGATTCAAGCTCGTCAAATTTGTGTTGAAGCTCGACCAGCTTGTTCGGCGCATATTGGGAGAATCTGCCTTTGCGTTGTGGTGGTTGTGCTGAGCCCATATTTACGACAGCTTCAAAGGGACCGGCAGCACCGTTGTATCCAGAGATATTTTTATCAAAAACATGCATCGTCATATTCTTTAACTAACCGGCTGAATTCAGATTCTATCCTATCTTTGATAGGATAGAATCGGGGTCTAGCTGGACAGATAAGGAATGTTCAAGGGGTGTAGGAGAGGAGGGTGCTACTGCCAAAACTTTGAAACGAACGCATGCGCGATAACTTGACACTCGGGTAAACGTAGCGCATGCGTGGGCATTATGTCAGCGTCGTAGTTCGATTAACTGAACACACTCCAAGACGTGCCGACCAAGGTCACATTTGGGTCGACCCTTTTTGCCGAAAATAGATGCCGACAAAGGAAAAAGGTCACTTCGCGCGGAGAAATTCGCTAGTGGAAAACCGGCTTAATAGAGGGTAATAAAGTGCATTTAAACATGCACATTTACTATAGGTCAATGACTCGGCAAAATTACCAAACAACAGTCGGCAAAAGATCACTCACACACACCCCCCCCCCACTCGAAGAGGGTTAACGCCGCCCCTGATCTTTCCCATACTTTTGCTTTGGTAAGGGACTATATCGAGTACCTTATAGCCAAGGCTGTTTTTGTTCATAAATGATACCAGATTTCAGTATACCTTATAGCCACGGCTGTTTAATTGTCAGGCCATAAATATTACCAGATTTCAGTATACCTTATAGCCATGGCTGTTTGTGGCCATATTATAAATGATATATCAGATTTCAGTATACCTTCCTTACAGCCACGGCTGCTTGTGGGCATAAATGGTACCAGAATTCCGTATACCTTATAGCCATTGCTGTTCAGTGGCGTGCTGTCAGGGAGGGTGGCACGCTCCCCCCCCCCCAGCTGGCAATTCTTGGGGATATATTAAATTACAGATTATTTTGTCTAACCGTAATAATTTGCTACCTCACGGCTCACACGAAATCATTCATATAGAAGCATGAACAGTGATCATACGCAATGTCTCATGACCGGAATATTGGTCAGGTTTCGAAGCGATCACGAGGGATTTTTGCCCTTTTTTGCTGGTATTATGCCCTT
Source organism: Paramuricea clavata (assembly GCA_902702795.2). Lineage (NCBI taxonomy): Eukaryota > Metazoa > Cnidaria > Anthozoa > Malacalcyonacea > Plexauridae > Paramuricea > Paramuricea clavata. The sequence goes on along the minus strand of CACRXK020000697.1, from coordinate 50,419 downwards.
TATTATGCTTCACGAATCACGAGAGCGTCGCAAATTAGATAGTTATGATAATGTAAAGTTGTGTACGCAATTTAGTTGTTTAATTTGCGCAAGAAACATCATAACTCATGAGTAATGTAAGTAATAAGATAATGCTAAAACGTGCCCTTTTGGCAGCCAAGCAAGGAAACCTTAAAACATATATGCGTGATCAGCATTTACAATGATTGCATAGAGAATAGAATTGGGATTTATAGATTAATCGCTGCATGGAATTAGTTAGCATTGCCCAATTTTAAGTACTACTACTAAATTCTAACCAAATTGCAAATTTCGACACGTTATAATGCCGTTTCCTGACCATCAGATTTCTGTCGAATCTCCCCTCAAAGTCCAGGAAATGGAATTTCAGAAACTCTAAATGCAAAAATTTTCGGGGGCATGCATAAACGAGCGTGCTTATGAGAATGCCAAACCTCATGAGCACGTTCAAATATGTACCAAAATCCAGTATGCTCATGAGCTCGCAGTCATATATATTTCAAAATCCAGTATGCTCATAAGCATATTACTAGATTTACGGAGATAAGGGACGGACCATTAGAAAAGTGATGTGGGGGGGGGGCAAAACCAAAAGAAAAAAAAATCTTTCCAGGCATCGTGCAAAAAAATAATTCCTTGCTTAGAAGATAGGCCAAGTGGTGTACTGGAGGGAGGGCTCAGGGGGGCTGAGCCCCCTTGTTGAAATTTCATGTTCAGTTGACTTGGGGGGCTGCACGTTGGTCAAATTTAGCAAAATTTCTCCCACTCGTGCGGGTTCGTATTGGCAGCGGACATCTTACAGAAAGTGGCCAGTTCTCTGAAAAATGCAAAAGTTTCAATTTTACACCGCAAGTCCACTGACAATATGAGCCTGCGGTCCTGGGAAAAAATTTGCTGAATATGACTAGCGTGCTGAGCCCCCCTATATTTTGGCAGGTTGCATAATCTTAACAACGTCAAAACACACACACAAAAATATCAGTAAACGAGAATGTTCTTTAGAATTGCATCTCATTTTCACTAAAACGCTGTTTTCTGACCATCAGAATTCTGTCAAATCTTCCCCCAAAGTCCAGGAAATGGCATTTCAGAGACTCTAAATTTAATTTCCTCGGGCCTTCGGCCCTCGCTTCGGCTTGTTTTTAATAAGAATAACGTCAAATGTTTGTCCCAGAATTACTAGAATAAACCCCAACAAAATTTAGAATTTCCAAAATATCTTATTGTACCTCCCCTCCCGCCAATTCAGGGCAGAGCCCCCCTTGTTAACATTCCAGGACTACACCACTAATAGGCCTATAAATTTCACTTAAAGGGGTCCTACAGTAATTTTTTAGTCAAAAGCCACCTTAAGTAGGGGACTCCACGGAGATTCGTTTGGCTGTATCTGGCTGTATCTTACATGCAGTATCCATGAGTATGAGTACTTTTGCACACCAGAAAATGCATGCATACTGTGGTGCGCATGTCAAGTAGCGACAATAACAAAAAAATGTAAACAATACTTACTTGACTAAAAAATTACTGTAGGGGCCCTTTAAAAAAAAAATATTTCCAACCATCAAGTGAGACAAAAAATATATTTCTTCAATAGGTGTACAAAAAAAAAATAGTGCCTCTTAGAAAATCCCCCATCACTTTTCTAATGGTTCATCCCTAACGAGCGCGCTTATGAGAATACCATATCCGGAATACCATATCGCTTTCTGTTTGAACATATGTGGCTCCAGCTGTCCTGGAAGTAATAGATCAGAGTCATTTTGGTGCAATTCCAAAATCGTCAACAACACAGTCCCTTATATCTATGATTCATAAATGGTCTAAGGCAACCGCTGCCTGTGGAGCAGTCGTGCGCGTTCTATTATTAGATTACCGCATGGCATTCTACCTCATCAATCACAATATTCTCGTTCGAAAAATTTCCCATTTGCGCATTTCTCCAGTTGTGGCAAGTTGGAATTGTGACTTTCTTATGAATTGGAAACAACGTGTTAAACGTCCAGGTGATATTTTCTCGGAATGGGAAAACGTGCCTTCCGGAGTTCGGCAAGTCACGATATTGGGTCCCTGGTTGTTTCTGGCTGTTGATAAACGACTTGAATACCAGGCATGCCGATTTGGTTGACGATACCTCACTTGCAGAAGTGGTAAACCACAGGGTCAGTTCTAGTGCATTGCAGCTCGCTTCAAACGATGTTCATTGCTGGTCGGAAACTAATAAACTCCACTCCACCTAAACGTAGACAAGTGTAAAGAGTTTCGGACTGATTTCAAAGAAGTTAAATTAAAGCCGTCACGATGACGAATATCCGCCATCATTTGGGGGTGGTATCTAATTCTCGTTAGCCAATGCAGACAATTAAAACAATGTGATAATATACTAAACCATTTACAAAGCAATTTCACCATCATTCGTCAAAAAGACTATAAAAAGTCGCTGTTATGTGGACTTATCTCGCAAACTTCGGCTGAAAAACCACCCTTCGAAATTATGCCATATTTCTGAATTTGATTTTTTTACACCCCCCTTGCACCCCTGTTGACCGAGACCAACATGGATGCGCACCCCTGTGCATCCCCCTCCCCCTATAAATCCACCCCTGAGTAATTCTCATTCATGGCAAGGAGGTTGAATTGGTTAACAACGAAAGGTCCTTGGCTTATTATCATCCAACACAATAAATTATATGGTGGAGTTATCATGCATATGATGTAATAAGGCAAATAAACGCATATACTGTCTGTCTTTATTGAAAAGACCAAATGTATCAGAAGAGGAATTATTGAAGATATACTGCTCGTGTATCAGACCGACTCTGTATCAGACCGAATATTCCCCGATAATCACCTCGCCTTCGGCGAATAATTGTTAAATATTATTCAATTCTAATACATTATCGTTCCTCTGGCCTGTAATCTATAGTGACAGTGGACAAACTAATTTAAATATCGGCCTGAATAAACAAGGAGGTCAAGTACAACTGCTGCATGTGTGCGAATAGCAAATCACTTGTGCGAAAAATCTCTCGAAGAGTCGTCAATCATGGAAACGAGGCTTTACGGCCCCTGCTAAGTACTTTCCGGAAAGGCATATTGCGACAAAAACCAGAACTGCCTTCTAGCTACAAACTTCTACATTTGGCCCAGCAACATAATACCGCCTGCAATGTCGAGAATGATGTTAAAATATTTTGTTTCGGGGTTACAGGGTTAAGGGGGTCCTCTCATTCTTCCGTGAGAAAAATTTGGATTCCCAAGGCCAATTTCCTGCATTCTGAGCCAAGTAATCTAGAAATGACGAGCACGTGGTATGAAAAGGCATGAAACACTATCATAAAATAACATGTATATAACGCGTGCTCTGATTGGTCGAAACCCGTGTTTCGACCAGGTCATCCAAACACGGAAATCAGTTTAAAGTGAAAATTTCTTAAAGTGAAATTTTAACACGGAAAGTTGTTATTTTATAAAACAATTACTTTATGGTCAGTCCGTGTTTGGATGGCCTGATCCAAACACTTGGGAATGTTGCTCGAGTTAACTCTCGCAACTTCCCGCGTGTTTGGATCAGGCCATCCAAACACAGAAACCATAAAGTAATTGTATAGTACTGCATGCCGGTGGGCCGATAGTCGCCTAATTTTAGAAACTGTTGGTACCAGTGCAGGAAGCGCAACACAACTGCAGATTGTCAGAGATACAACTACCTGAAAATATAAGATAAACGTCCACGCTTCGAGCGACGGCCCTTCGTCGGGAAGTTAGATAAAACTCGCTGGCAATTAATTATAGACATAGTTTCCGCCATGCAGGATAACATGTTTGAACATGAAGTCTGTGATTCATATTTTTCGTTTTTTTAAAGCTTTATTTTAACACTTATCCATGCAAGTATTGAATTAAGTGCCACTAAAAAGAATTATTTTCGGTATGTGTACCGGCTATATGGGTTATTCTATACGGATAACAATAGCGTGGGCGTGAATTTTTTCATTGAAATTGATTTTATCATTGTTTACATATATATACCTATCTTAATATTTCAGTCTCATTATTTGTTTTCAAGAGGCTTTGGAAGTTGTTGTTTTTATACGCTAAGCTACTGTATCCCACTTAGTTATGTTGGTTAACATAAGTATTTGATTAACTCTCCCTTTTCTTGTACGAAAGTGCTCAGTCTGAACTACTTTACTTTAAATCAAGACAAAACTCAAAAGAAAGTGTTTCGTGCGTTGTAAATTAAAGATCGTATCATTCTCAAGTATATCCAAATTATTTAGCTAGTAATTCATTCCGAAATATATTCAAAGTCATTCACCATGCAGTCGAAGACTGCGAAGTGTCAGAAGACGTGCAGGGGGAGCTTATATACTTATAATTTTAATATTTAGAATTAAATTTGAGCTTTTGAACTGATTTGAGCTAGCTCCTAGCTGAGCTTTAGCTTTGCTGAAAGTAACAAACATTACGGATATGCTACAACCAGCGTCCCAGCGTTTGTTAACGAATGCAGAAAGTAAGTCGACGAAATGCGTTAGTAGTTCGCGAATGTCAAGAAATAAGAACAATTCCATATGGTCGGTAAGATTTAAACTACGTTTCTCATTAATTATTTTTTATGTGGTTTCATATACGCCTCTTCGGTATTCGCGACGCCATCTTGCCAAGTGGGTCAAACACAATACAGGATGTTTAAAAAATGTGACCCTTCAGCAATCACCCTTTTGTTGTATAAACACCCAAACTTCATTACCATTGGAAGTTTAGACATGTTAAACGTCATAAATTGTACATGGAAATTCTAATTGAAAGTTAAAACGACTTAAAATTAGTCCCGTCAGTTGACTCAGTCGATTAAAAATGGTTCAACTGACTACAGAGCAAAGAGCTTTTTAATTTTGTATGCGCTGTGTTAAAGCACATAATCATTTGATTCATATGTTGAACTATACCAAACAATTTAAATATTAACTTGCGATGCAAAAAATTGGATTCAATTGTATGTACGCACCCTGCATGCATGGGTTCATTATGTAGGAGTCAGGGATTCAAATTAAAACAAAAAGGTGACGAGGGTGTAGTCATCACTGGGACGAGACGTCGCGCGAACCCCGAAACGGTGTATTAACATATTTGTTTGCTATGCAGGCCATGTTGCTTGATTCCTAAATCAGACATTCAATGTGTGTGCTAAATGTATAAATTATACATTTTAATCGGTGTAATAATGATCTTTAAAAACCTTCGATTATTGAAATTTAGTGACATATGTAAATTGCAAACATGTCAATTCATGTTTTTGTATAAAAAAATCTTGTACCAGAACATTTTAAAAATATTTTCCTATTAAATAGCCAAATACATAATTATAATACTAGAAGTAGAAGAGCAAATGAATTTCACATTGTAACTCCTAGAACAAATCTACGTCAATTCTCTATAAAATACCAAGGCCCATTTCTCTATAACAGTTTAGACAATGATATTGTGAATAGTGTATCGCTTTCTTCCTTTACAAAGAAATTAAAAAAACTTTTCTGCTCCATGTATAATTAACTAAGCTTACCATTGTTATTTATTTTGAAATAAGCTTATAATTAGTGTCAATTCTCAAACGAGAGGGGGTTTGATAATTTTAATAAGCCTAATTGGTTTCCTATATCAAACCTCCTCGTCACATAGGCTTTTAAGTAAATATTTATTATTTTGTTGGATAACATTATCTTTCTTGTTATTATTTAACTTATATTATTTGACATTTTTTGTAAATAGTTGTTGTGTGTGACAAAATTTATTATTAAACATAAATTATTATATATATTAAAAATTATTATTATTATAATAGTTCATTATATTGAGCAATTATATACTTAAATTGCTAATACCGTTGTTAACGCCAAATTCATGCAAGACCTGCACGGTATCAGGTTCTAAATTTGAATTCAAGACCTATATCGGGTTTTAGACTTATGAAATAGAGACCTGGAATTGCTGATGTCAGCTGAATCTTGAGTCTTTGAGTCAAACTCCCGTATTCTAAAAGCTCGCTCACACTCAATGAGTGGAGGTCCAATCTGAGCTTCTCTTGAGTGTTAATGCTGTTTTTGAATAGCTGGAGGGCTAGTGTCATAACTTACTCCGCGGTGCCGGACTACTCGCCCTCCAGTTATTCAAAAACAGCACTGGCACTCAAGAGAAGCTCAGATTGAACCTCTACTCATTGAGTGTGAGTGAGGTTTTAGAATACGGACGAAAGTCTTGACAGGGACGTCGGAAGCGGGGGGCGGGGGGAATGACCCCCACCACTCGTTTTTTAGTTAGGGACGCCTAAATGCATTTCCCTCCCCCGACACACTTTTTAACAATGATCAATAATAAACCGCAAATTAGTTGATTGATATTATTTCAGTTACGCATGTAGAAAAAACAATTTGAGATATTTTATGCCATTTTGCTAGCTTTAGAACTCTGTAAATCTCCTTCTAATGTGCAGGAAATGTATACTATTACATCTTCGTTGGAAAAAGATCTTCAACGACATCTTCACTTTCGTCCCTGCATGGGAAAGCTGATAAATTAAAAATTAGGTTAATTGCATGGAGAATGTTCAGGCTGGGCTTGGTTTTAGCCCGGTTGAATTTGAACGCAGCCATAACGATCTCAACCAGACTGAGTTTGCATTATATATAATCAAGACAAATTTGTGAGAGGTGAACTAACAGTCATTTAAATATGTCGAAATGGCTTAGTTATTGCAGTTTAGCCTGGGCAAACTATATCCTTGTAATCAGTCTCAAAGTTTGTCAATGTCAATACTGCTGCCAAAATTAACCCACAATCGACAGAGGTTTTCCTCTATATTCTTTAAAGAATTGATATAACATTTCTTCTTATAGGTTCATCCAAATTACACATGCATGATACATACATTACCGGCACATATTACATATGTGTGGTGTAGCCGTCAGGCCGAGCAAGCACCTTACATCTCTGAGTTCGATTCTCGCTGCTGACTCATGTGGAAAAAGTCAGTTAACACTCCGGCAAAAGTCGTGGGTTTTCTCTGGGTGCTCTGGTTTCCTCCCACAGGGAAAGTTGACATGGTGGGTTAGGATAAATACAGTTAAGTAAGTAATATCATAATTGTTGTAAAAATAGATACAGGGCACTGAAAAACGCCGATCCCGCTGCTTAACAGGACTGAACAATGTTTTGCTGCCATGCACGTTCACACTTGTCAACAATATTGAACAATATTGTTGAGCCTGATCATGAATCGGGTGTAACAATATTGTTCAATACTGTTGACAACTGTGAACAATGTGGGCAGCAAAGCATTGTTCAATCCTGTTTTCATCAATATTGCATCAACCTGAGTGTTTTTATATTACGCGTGTAGTCTAGGCTAAGCCTGTAATTATAGGCAAATGTAATACTTGATGTAAAGCGCATTTGATCATATCCACATGCATGTAAATTTGTGCTATAGGAATGTTAAGGCCACTCCAAATTAGACTTTAGTTTCCCGTCCTCCGTCCGCGTCTCCTAGAACTGGCCGCATGATTTGTCCATTCAATTGCCAACTTGTTTCCATTATTTGACTTTTGTGACAAACAATTACGAAAAACCACAGTTTTCAAATAATCTATCGTTCAAGAAATACATATTTATGATGCAACACGTAAAAATCGAAATAAAATTCTTGAAACTTTTATCAAAGAGCGTGATTTTTTTTCCGTTTTCACTACGAACTGCTGAGCTACACACGTCAAAACCGATAAGGCTAATATCCTGGCTTTCATTTCTGCATACAAAAAATCTAAAACATTGCGTAGAAACGTGGCTGAGTGGATATTTAAAACGTATCTATTTCATGAAATAATGGGCCCTGTTTCATCTTTGAGACACCATAATGGATAATGGAAATGGACCGCCCGCCCGCGTGTAATTTGAAATAAGGGCCGGACGGGAAACTAAAGTCTAATTTGGAGTGGCCTAATCGTAATCGCAAAAAATTGAGGTTGCTGACCATGGCACTTTAACCAAACTATCCGGCTGGACGTCTTGCCAGTTCAATAAAATTATAATTAATGTGTAATTGCCCAAAGAGAATTACACCGCAAACTCAAGATAAACGCTGTGCCCTATATAGAAGAGAAAGAGACTGTCTACGAACCTCGTCCCCGAGAGGCCCGTCTGCCCCGTCACACTCTATAATATTAGAGTATACTTACAAACGATGTGGGACGGCAACGTGACGACGACGGTTATTCATACAATGAGATTAATAATATTTAAGAAAAAAATGAGTAATTAAAATCCCACGGATTTTGCCGGAGACGTCGTCCACGGTCTGTTTACAACGGGAAACTACAGACTTTTATGTCTCGGATAAAACGCCTGCATTTCAAGACGCGAAAAGTGATACTCAGCAGTCAGTATAGTATTAGGTAGAATATTCTCAACAATAAAGCCACTATAAGGCCCATTATTTCAAGCTAACCAAACAGTATTAAATTGATACGATCGATAATAGTCTACAAACTTTCATTACAATCGTTTATTTGAATGGCTCTCTGCATGCATCCAATGAAAGCGTCATCAGTGAGGTAAGATTTTATGGCACCCGAGAAATGCCTTGATCAACAGACACTGACAGTCAAAGTTCTCACGTGGCTGCACTCGATCAGCAAATTTATACGAATATATTTGCTGCTTCACTTGTGGGACGTTAGATAATAAAGCGCACATGCTCAATTACATTTCAAACATATTACATATGAAGTGCGCATGCTTATCCTCAGCCAGAGTTTACGTCCCAGTCCCATGTGCACAAGCGTAAGAGCTGTTCTGGGATGACAAGACCTTCACATTAATCATATATGAATGCGCGCCGAGGTGAATAAATCACTTGGTTCCAGACGTCTCAGTAAATAACTCTTACTTATTTGATAAAATGGCACAGTACAATCACAGAATAGGAAGTTATACCAGAAGCGTAACTCTAGTCGTTTCCCTTATTGTTTGACGTCCACGAAAATTTTAACTCGCTCACGTCAGGCCACGCCATCCTGGCTAGTACAGCCGGAAGTTTTTATCAGGATTTGGTAGGTACAAAGTGCCGGTTGTACTAGCCAGGATGGCGTGATTGATGATGAATCGCTTGTAAAAACGCGGACAAATATTTGCTCGAGTTACGCTTCTGGTATAACTTCCTATTCTGTGGTACAATAGTACATCATGCAAAAGCAGCGTGAAAATATAATATAATGGGTTAATAAAAATGAGATTCGAGATTCGCATAATTATAAACAGTTTCGTCCGGGGCCGGTTGCCATAGCTAGAGTCAGTAACAAACTTTCCGACAGCTTGTTTATAAACGTTTTCCAAAAAGCTTGACAACCTCGTTCCCAGACTATTCACTCTTGTGAGGGAAGAGCTTGCATGGTAACGAGGCTGAAATCTTGCCTGGAACAAATATTTTTTAAATAAAGTTTTGAACAAACAAAACAACCTAATTTGAACTTAGGGTTAGCGCTAATAGTGCTCATAACAAACACCCATGGCTGGACAAAAATTTTACTTCTAATCAAAAACTTCTCCAGCTTAATGATAATTGAATTGTTGTTTAACATAACTGCTGAGTAATGAGTTGTGAATCTCCATAAATGGAAATGCATTCGGGATCCTGTAAAAGGTTAATTAGTTACGTACCCCTATATTGTCACATGTTAATCCATTTAATTAAAAAAACTTTTTTGTGAAGTGGTTATTTGTTTATTATCTGTCGATGGTTCTTGTGTCTAGAAAGACTTCCTGTAAAAAATGACTTCCTGTAAAAAATGACTTCTTGTAAAAATGACTTCCTGTAAAAATTACCAGAACTTGCAGGTTACACGCACCGGCTATACATCACATAGTGAAAATTCTAAAACAGCTGACTGAATAAAACTCCGACCGATTCTTTCTTTAAAGTTAGACCTCGCTAATTTTTGTACGGTTTATTCCACATGTCCAATACGTCTGTGAGCAAACCAAAACATCTGCGATTTTATGAAAAATTTCTTAGGCTACTTCTAGGGATAGGGGGAAAATCATCTTTCGCCATCACTTTATATTGTGCATGTAAGTCATAAGATCTTCTCAATATACCTCGACATTTTGAGCGAAGACCTTTCATCGAGAATCTTGAACTGAACGGTCTGTACCAGTGTAGGTAGTGCCAATAATAACAAACTGACCTCGGTTGATTAATAGGGATACAACTACTTTAGTGAAAAATACAAAAAGAACTTCGACGTTTCGAGCGCCATTCGTCGCGAAGTTAGTGCGTCGGAAAGTTAGTTAGGGCATTAGCTCGAAACGTCGCCGTTCTCTTTGACTTTGCATTTTCTAGGTGGTTGCATCCCTAGTTAACCGAACTTTCGTTTAGAAGGTTAACTATACCCGTTTTTCGAAGGTTAACTATACCGCTGCGAAATGACAGATTCCACTTAACAGGCTGGTTTTAAAGAGAAGTCCATCCGACCTATCCCACGCAGCACAATTTAGTATGGCATTTATACTATATACAACAACAATATAGAATTTCGCATTTAACGAAATTGATTTAAAAGAACAAGAACAAAAACTAAGTTTAATTAAAAAAGATATGGAAGCTTAATATCTATTGTCATTGGTTTGCATGTAATGCGTAACTACTGTATATCTATCTTATATACAAAATATATTAATTAAAGGCGGATTGCTAGTTATGTCCTCTATGTAATATTTTCTCATTTATATACCTCATCATAACCGTATTTTAGTGTGTAGATGGACTACGGACTTGTAAAATACTACTATGGGATTTATCAGGACTTTCCAGACTCCAGTATTAATTAATTTCATGTAAATGTATATGTCAACTATCGTCAAGGGTTACTACGTAAATGATGTACAAATATTTTTAAGTACATATAAGTACCTTCACTGATTTTGTTTGTCTGGACTTGGAGTACATATCTAAGATATCTAAAAATTTAGTTGTTTTGCCATGGACAGGTCTGGGCATGCAAGTCTTCCAGGCCCTATTCATTGCATAAAAGCATAGTTAGAATTCCTTGTGTCCTAAGTGTGACTGAAAATAGGAATCCTCATCTTTTCACAGTATGACGTCGGTTTCGAAACTATTGCAGAAATTATTCAAGGTGTAAATTTTGCCGCACTATATATACTTGTAGAAATCTTGATATCAACTTGAATTCAAGTGTCGCAAAACTTGAACTGAAGAGTAATAATATTTCCAGAAAAACGTTCAGATACAAGCCCCGCATCTGTCAGAAGTGTATAGACTGTTCGCAGGATATTTGCAGTAGCAATCTCTCTAACCTTTCGCAAGGTCATAAACAATCCCCCTGGCCTGTGAGTTATTGCTCTCTTTGAGTATGTCAGAATCTCCTTAAGAAAGTTTGATCAAAACTGGCAAACGTCTTCTCGTCAAAGTTTGATGCGCGAAACAATGCAACTGTAATCATAGTCATATCGATACGGTTAGCCGATGTGTAATCGAAACAAAAAAAAGAATCGTTATGTGGCGGGCGGGGGGGGGGGGGACGAAATATGCTCTAATCATAGTATGCTTTGAAAATAATTTTCACGAAACTAATAGGGTGAAAGATTGTCCAAAAGTACTTGTACATTTCCTAATATGCTTATTTGTGTCACACGATAAACATATAAATTCCACAAGTTAAGCCTAATTTGGCAAAGCTCGCTAAAATCAGAGTGTTCTAGCTTACATGAACGGGCATGTCTCCTACACATTACGTACTCTGACGTCTCTGAGTATTTTATAGTAGAAACATTGTAAGTGAAATCGAACAACGGTAATCATTACATCGTTGTAAAATGAATACATGTTTTTCAAATGTATCTCACAATAGCCATGCACAGTGTGAATATGATTCACTTGGTCTTGGGTTTCGAACCTATGTTTCGAAGGGAAAAAGCTTCCGGTCATCTTTGTTACTAGGCTGATGTTTATTGGCAATTGAAAGATATGTACGACAATGAGATGTATACCTTGTACCCCTACCGTGTACCCCTAGCTATAGGTTTTCAATGAGAAAATATCACTAGTACTGCAATATAGGGAAATATTGTAGGCTTATCGATAGGGCGTAGCCTCATATGGTAGTGGATTTAGTTTATATTCGGTTATTATAAAATATAAATATAATTACTAGCTTCCCGATTGAACTATACTGATGTGACAAGGATCTCCTGTTACACTTTCGAGTGATGGAGTGAATCTGGTACTGTGCTAAGTCAATAACATGTGCATGATATATCCATGATGCTTTTCGCACCACACATTCAAAAACACGTGCTATATAAAGCAAGCTTGGACACCCTAGTCTCGCACAGAACGGGAAGGTTGAAAAACCGTGATCACTAGTACTAGTACTACGCAGAAAGAGCTGGACATTTCAACGAAGACCTCGCTACATCTTGATAAACAAGAAAAAAAGTTTTTGAAGGAAGTCGGTGGCCTCAAATTTGCAACAATGGACTTTTCAGACCAATATGTATTGGGAGATCTGGGAGGTACTGCATTCAAATTTGTGGAACAAATTGCCTTTTTATTTAAATGCGTATCAGTAAAACATTTCCATTAATTCAAATGTAAAAGCTTCACAATTTTTTCTGCACATGCATGTTCTTGTGTTATCTGGCCAGAAGAATGTCATTACGATTTTGATACTAACTTGAAAAATTATATTAATAATGCTGTCCTGAACGCCAGGAATTATTATATTTGAAACTATCAAAGATATTGGTGCTATTGATTTGCTAATTTTGAATACTTCTTGTGCATGCTGGCGTGGGACTGATCTTTCACACGATAAACTGATGCGCATGCATGCATGTATGCATGCAGATAGACAAGTTGTTTCGAGGCACATTTAATTAAAAACAAACTTCATTTTCACAAATTATATTCATTTATTTAGTATTATTTTTTATGCACTGTGTGGTCATATAGTTTAATTATGTATGGCATATACGTGCATGCCTTTACGGTACATGGAGTGCTTAAAACGAATCTTAAATAATTTGTTAATAATCTTTCGATTTTGAGTCAAAACAAGACGACACACTTCTCAGTGCATGCATGCTTGTTAAAATGGACAACTCAACTATAAATGTAAAGGCACTATACTTACTAGCTCTGTAATTTAAATGTGAAAATAACTATCAACATAATCCATTCATGGTAATAAATTTGGATGAAGTCAGTCTGAAAATATTTTGTTGATCATCTTCAAAATTTCACTTCACTTATAATCAACAACTATATATATAAACGACTGGAGATCACGGTAGCAACTGATAAAGTTGAGCAATTTGGCTCAATCTTAATCTATACATTTTAAGACCATCGAAGAGTTAACGTAAACGAAAATTTAAATCTGCGATAATTCCAACCGAAGATTTTTACCTTGTATGGACTGTTTTGGGGGTGTTGCTGCATGCATAATACATGCACTGGTAAGTATACTTCCTCCTCCTCGTCTGGTTATAACTTTGCCTAAAGAATCATGATGAGACGAGTATTTCTAATTGAGTTTCTTTGGCAGGGACTCTAGATCTAGTTATGCATGTAACCTCCTTTTAATTGTAGGACAACGATTCATTGAAAAATACCCAAGGAAGTTTCGTCTCTACAATGCATGTCGGGCGATTCTTTTTTTATTATTTAACTACTGTTTATTGAAGCATTATATATGTGTGTGTGTTATAGATATGAAGTGTTCATAATTTTTGCATTACGCGAGTGGGTGGAAGTATTTTGGTAATGTTCCTAAGATGAACGCAAAGAGCGGAAAAAGATAATCTTATTTTATATATACAATATATACACATTATGATACATGTATACCATTGACTGTTTGACCTACTCCAGTAGATCATATTAAAGTGTTTGTGTGATGAATGCCATGCATGCAGTCATGAAAATATATGCTGAATTAATCTGGTAGTCAGTTTTACTGGATGATGTATTGTTCTGTATGTCAGTTTTATGAATATTTGAAAGAAGGAAACTTTATACTATGTAAACGAAAACATCATTTTGATACACCTTGTCTATAGTCTTGAAGACGTTAGTAAATACGAGAAGAAACATTTCCGCATGGTAAGAGAAATGCAAAGCAATTAGAGTACATTGTGTCATCAGTGTAGTCGGTATGTTTACTACTTTGATCTGCTTAAAGCACGCAACATAATTCTTAAATAAATAAATACCAGCAACAAGCTTTCGTTGGTAAGGATGCAACTACCTGAAAAATACAAAGCGAAATTCGACGTTTCGAGTGAAAGTCCTTCATCGGGAAGTTAGTCGGGAAGAACGAAGGCCTGTTATTATTGGCTCTACCTACACTGGCACATGACCATTCGTAAATAGATACCCAATGTTTGCAAGGTATATTATAAACGTTTCTTTATTATAAAAATATAGGACCAGCAATCTGTACTGAGTCAGTTAATATATAACTGCAACATTAAGGAATATATATATATACAGTCCTTATATATAAGTATTCAATGGATACCCTGTATAGTGAATGATGTCCAAGTTTAAAAAGTTTATATGGTGCAAAATAGTCTCTTACATATGCGAACTGCAAAATATAGGCCTAAAGCAAAGTTTATACCCGCAAAAATATATATTAATCTGATTAATGCAGTTCGTCGACCAAAATTATATAAATGTAAATTACTAAATAATTATAGAGTTTGAACATTTTAATTCTATCGCAGTTCCAATAATATTAACCTAATGTTCCTAACCTGTGGTAATTACACTAGAAACGATGCATTCATGGTGCTTACATGAAACAAACCATGTTCATTTGCTTTTGAATTTTTAATACCTCACTTGACACAGCCGCGTGCAAGTTCAGTTGAAAAGTGCATGGTAAATAAGTTAAAATATACTGTGCATACTGTGCATCAGCAGAAAATTAAAGTACTTGAATATAGCCCAATCAAAGTTTTCAAGACGAAATCCAAACACCGACACTCACTCACACTCACAGACGTCAATGTATACTGACTCATCTCTTCGTACACTTGGGTTTATTGATATAGTTCGGTCTACTTTGGCCAACTTGTTCTCGGCGGAAGGATTTTGCAGTTGAAACTATTGCCAAACCGCATTTTGTTTTCTCCTATAGAGCTGAAATATGCTCCGGCCGAAAGAGGTATTTCCTGATAGATATTTCAGATTATAATTGGACAATGAACACACAAATATTACTCCTTACATGTTAGAAATTCAGTGGTGTGAGATAGGTAGTTGACTTAATGTAGTTATCGGCAGTAGTTAAAGTAGCCCAGAAAACCTTCGAGGTGACATGCAGTTGTCGATTATTATAAATTTTAAGCCATTTAAATGAGTTATTGATGCTTAATTAAGTCAAGAGCATCTTACCAACATAAATACTATTAACACGATTTAGCTCAACAGCAAAATATTATTTTAGCAATTATTGTTGAATGAGGTTGAGCATGACATGAATACATGAATTTGTCAACTGAAACCGAAGTTTTATTTTTCCGTTTCATGATCAAAGCTGAAAGTTTTATTTTTTTTAAATATGTGAAAGACATCCACGTCTGTCAGTTGAACAATATTCTTCAAAATAATGACGAATTCGCCACTCTCTCCCATTTGCAGGAAGTGTGTCCTCTTTTCCTTTTAAATATAATGTATAAAAGTAATTCAGAGCCTTTCGTCAAACATTTTGCTGTCATTTAGTCATTGTTATTGTAAATGTTTGTAAAATTATAACGCACTACTGACGTCATAACTCCATATTTGGTCAGCTATTGTGTTGATATGACGATTTCACCTTTGACTGTTAGCAATAAGAAATCATAACATATTATAATTAAGTAACTAGAAATACATGCATCGAGCAACCCCTCCCCTGTATCTCCTAACATTAATTAAGATGAAGTATTAGTAATTCGCCACAAGTTTTTGCCATAGCAACAACTATTTTTTATATATTTTTTTTACAAAATAATTTTGCATTTTGTGAGCATTATACAAATTGATTTAAATGTAAAATTTGATCTGAAACGCTACGTAAAATGTTTTGAAATGTTCATTCCGGCAACTAAACTGCTTTTGCAAGAAAACTGTTTTTAAATTCAGTAATAAAACAAAATAAGTTCAAAATATTGAGTAACTTACATTTCATTTTTTCGCTGATACTAACAGGGTAATTCAGGAAACTTACAGCTACATTGAAAATTAAAGGCTGAAGCCGTGCATGTTTTACGCAAAAAATTAAAGCAACAAAATTCATATAAACATTAAACATTGAAGGTTTTTCCACAGTATAAATCAATTATTGATGAACGTGATAGGCTTTGCTAATGTTTTCTATCCCCGGGTGTAAATATAGCGGAGCGGAATTAGTACCGTCGAGGATGTTCATTTATGACGGGACCGCACAAAATCATTGTCAGAAAGTATGCTTTATTTAATTCACTGTAAAATATAGCCTACATATTTAATTCACTGAATTAATTCACTGCTTTTTTAGATTTATGGAATCCCTCAATGAACGAGTACGATGTGTCTTCTTCCATGGGGCCTATAACTACTGATGTTCAGTTCCTAAATATTGATGATTCAACAGTTGTTTTTAAGTATCAATCCCGGGTGCGAAAGGAGGCTAAACAAAGGTTGAAAAATGCTGAAGTTCAAATTTTGGTGACGTCACCATATGATGTAAAGACAATTAAAGTATGGGTCCAACGAGAGGAGAAGGCTGCTGATTTGTTCGTTTATAACGTTGGTCGTGTTGAATTTGCCGCGCGAGATATCGTATTTAAAGGGACACAACTTTTGGAAAATGGTTTTGGAACAAAGGTATGCAATAATAAATGATAACACAACAACCTAATGACATAAGGCAGGCCATTAGAAAAGTTATGGGGGGGGGGGGACTTTTTTAACTTGTACGAATATTTTTTTTAAATGTTTTACTTGTGTCGATAATTTTTTTAAATGTAATCCCTTGCACGAAGTACGAAGTTGTTTTTTATTTCAACTTATAATTTTCCCTATTGAAAAGTCGCACGAATTTTTTTTTCAAACATTTTGGTGCACGAATTTTTTTTCTTTCTGTTTCCCCTGCGCGATTTCTATTTTTGCTTTTCCCTACCCTACCCCCCAACCCCCCCTCCCATCACTTTTCTAATGATTCGCCCCTAACAAGGTTCCCGTTCGCGTGGTATTAGGGAGCTCAGATTGATAGGTCCAGATACATAAATGTGATCATGTTTATTAAGCACAGTGTCGTGTTTTTTCTTTTATATAAAGTTATTATCAAATACCAAACTTATATGTTATTAATCCCTGTTTTGGAGTCCAATTTCTATCGCATTTACATGTAATTCGTTCAATTTAATACTTGTTAGTTTTGTTCGATGGAATTTGAAGCAGTTTTCTGCGCCAAGTATATATGATACAAATCTCGTCAAATACTTCAACATCGTCGCACATTACGCCTGCTGTGTTGGATAAAACCATTCATGAAACGTCCATTTCTAGTCTCAAATGAACTGAAAATCAGCAGCATTAACCCACAAATTCGATGGGAAATTGGAGTATAAAACAGGCACTATATTTATTAGGCTATAAGTTCGCCGTGTTCATGAACATATGCTTTCTATATATACTGCATGTGAGATGAACTTA
Source organism: Paramuricea clavata (assembly GCA_902702795.2). Taxonomy (NCBI): domain Eukaryota; kingdom Metazoa; phylum Cnidaria; class Anthozoa; order Malacalcyonacea; family Plexauridae; genus Paramuricea; species Paramuricea clavata. The sequence continues at coordinate 32,637 of CACRXK020000697.1, read as the reverse complement.
TCAAGAAAAAATACATTAGCATTCATATAGTAATTAAAAAGTTACTTCTTGGCTGCTTATACAAATTAAGAAGCAGAAGATGGTTGTTTTGCACTAAAAGACAAGCAAATCATAGCATATAAGGTAACGTGTATATAAAGCGGCTGAAATTCCAACGATCCTGCTCAAAAAATGTATACTCAACAATTCCATCTGTCTTCGTGTCACATTTTGTGACAAGTATATAACAGCAGGCTTATTATTAAAATGCGGTTTAAATTTTGTTCCCAACCATTAAACGTCTTCGGATCATATTTTGTAGTCGTTTTTGCTCTTCGAGGAAAAAATTTCTACAAAATTTCCCTGAAACTTTGGAAAACAAACGTTTTCTCCAATATTTTTCTCAACCCTGGTCCGCTACATAATGATCCCGGCCTGGTTGAGTATCCAATTAGAATGCTGGATTTATAATAGACCCTCATGGTAGGGTGTATATACTAACAAGTATTCACCCCTAGGCCAATGCTATCTGCACGTGCCGACATGTTTTATTACGCATATAAGGAAAATAAGTTTTAATCCTTGGAAAAACTGATTATTGTTTTTCTTCACCAGTAACTGAAGAATCAATAGACATGTTTAGTATGAATATCGATAACAAACTTACTATTTTGATAACCATAATAAAACCATTTGCAAGAAATAGATCAACAACCAGCTTAGTGTCATGCCAAGATTCCATGCAGATATTCATTTCCAGGGATACAGCTCCTTTAAAGCTGTATAAGGCATTTATTTTTCCGATTTTTTTCGACTGTACCATGGCATTTTTGTGGTACACGTACATGCCTTACATTCTTTCTCAGATTTAATAGCAGCCAGACACTTACAGAAACACAAATTTTCTAGACTTTAAACGAAGCGTTCTATACAATACGAACCTTCTCAATAAATTTTAAATAGTGTTAATCATTATTTAATTTTATAGTTATTACTTTACTTTCTCGGAGAGATTAGCTATGTAAGTAAGCTCCTCTACGGAAATACTCTCTTTTTAAAAAATGGTTTTAAAACGGATCCGTAAGTTATCTTTTTCTCTTCAAGTATAGTGAGTTCAAGATATTCTCTTTGAAAACTGCATGATTTAATTGGCATGATCATAAACTTTCACCAACATTTCAAGATTACTTGATTTCGCAAAGATTATATAATTAATATAAGTCTCATCACATTGTTTCCTCTTTTCCAATCTACAGAGTTTATATGAAATTGACCTGGATTCAATATACTACGATAATCCGTATGATAAACGACCTGTTTACAAATTGGCCAAGACAGACATGTTAAACCGGAATCGATTTCAGGTTGTGATACAAGTTGTGTTCCGGGATAATAGCTTGAGTAGCGAGTTCGTCAGTTCTGCCTTCTACTGCTGCACACAGCCTAAGAGCGGTACGAAAAGAAAAACGCGATCCACCGATGGTACGTACAAGCCAAAATAGTTAAAAAGTAATTACAAAAATAATAATCACTGAATTCACTGAAACTGGAATTTCTGTTAATGTTTGCACTCGAGAAAACAATTTTGTCTTTATGTTTCCCCTTCAATGAGATTCGATGGAAAATAATTGTTATTTCCCCAAGGAAGAAAAGTGCAATGTTCCAATTACATTAAAAGTTATGCGCAAAATAGTTTCGTTACTCGACTGTACTCGAGTATAAAAGTCGCAGAATAATTATATTAATATCAAATAGGTATAGTAACTATATAGACGTACTACATATGCTGTGCTGGTTTGTGTGGCCGTAGGGCGTAGGCAAATGCATTATGTATCCCGTTGTCAGTAAATAGGAAAAATTGTTGCCCGCTCAGGCGGGCTGCACACACATGCAAATGGAGAAAATGTAACGAAATCATAATAATTTTTCAAGAAAATGAACCCAATAATAATTTTCCAAATCTATCAAAAGAATACAATTGAGAGACTGTTCTTGTTCATGGGTTTTTTATTGTTAATTTTAACGAACTTATTAAAGTGAAGATAGAGTTCCCAGTAAACGAAAAGGAGTCTATATATAGGATGTATATCAAATGATATAGTTCGCGAAAAAATATGATTTAAATTGAAGTGACAGCTGCTAGCTGGAAAATAACAATTGTGAATGAAAGGCGGCGATACATGCATGAAATTATTTTGTCACCAAAATGAGAAGAATTGGAACTAAGATTCAGTACATATGAGTGATATGACTATTTAGTATTTTGGGCTGGAAATAATTAAGAGTTTCAAATAAATAAGACAATCCAATATTTTTCAATTGGTTTCACGCAGTTCTTACAACATTTTAATTGTCTAGTGTCAAGGCAAAAACAGCGGTGACATGGAAATTCAAGAATCTCGAGTGAACTATATATTAGCACAATTGCAGCGCATTATTAAACAGCTGCAGCAAAATAGTTGTGCAATCCGATTTTTGATACACCCTGTATTATTAACCAATGTAATTTAATTATAGACGAAAAGGCAAAAGCATCTATAGTATCCTATAATTGTTGTAATGTTTTTAATATAATCTTTATCTATTATTTATCATGGTATAATTATAGGTGGCAAGCAATATGGAAAAGAATGGAATGACCCTGAATTTTACAGTGGGTGATTTTCTCTATTATTTTCTTTACGACCACGATTTTTCTCACTTTGTTAACTTAAAATTAATAGCACACTTCATTAAATCTTAAGTATTTCATTACATCTCTGTTCACTTCACTATAGCTTCACCATATATTTTCCAATTAAGCTAGGAAACCGTTCATTATACTTTACTTCAACTCTCGACTTTTTTCCTCTTGATCATTTCACTTATCCCAACTTTATTATAAACTCATTTCATTTTACTTCACTTCAATTTATTTCACTAAATATTGGCAATACATTTTTATTTAGTTAACTATATGACTAGTATACTTGAACAACAAATTAATTAATTAGAACTTTTTAAAGAATACTGCATGATTCCATGCAAACGCAAAGCAATTACCCATTTATTTTCATATTCAAGAAAGAGAAGTGAAATTTTGACCAAATGCATTCTCTTATAGTGTGTAGTCTATAGTTTTGAGCACCACAAAAGCAACGCTAGCTAGCTCATAACTCCAATATAGATTCATCCAGAATTTGCTGGTTGGCATTGAAAGCTACAATCTTGGCCAAAAACCTTACAACGATCATGGTTTTTCTCATTTTATATCACTTCCTTCACCCCCCCCCCCGCATTCAATGTTGTTTTACGTGACTGTAATAGCTGAAAATCTGGCACAACAATGTCGTTACAGTATCAACATTGAATAGAGGGTGCGCCGGTGCGGGGGGAGTTCTCATTAAATTACAAGCACACTTGTAAAATGTAACAAAAATAAATTTAGGGAAAACTAGTGCAAATTGTTCAGTCGTTCTACGGCCAAGATTGTATAGTTATTTATAATGTTATATTTAATTATTATTGCCATGCCTATACATAGATGTTTTATTTGTATATATTTTAAAACGGCTAAGTCGAACAACATTTATTATAGACCTGCAACTTTTATTGCTCATGCACATATTTTTTACGCTTGCAAGGCCACTTACCACATTTTCACTAAAATAATAGCAAATTTATACTATTCGTCAATGATGTAGTGCTTTCCTTGTTATTATATAGATAACAGTCAAGTAATTGATTATTTCGAGGCTAATGAGGCAGTAATTGGTAACTTGGAGGTTAAAGGTACTCTGCAGAGTCCAAAGATGAAGGCTGATATCGCATATCACTTTGATGTGAATCACTCAGAATTCCAGAAAACGTTGACTGAGGGAGATGTTGTCGGCCTGAACACCAACGCGGATGGCGAAACCTCGATAATTGAACTGTCTTCAAAAAATATGCGCACCATTATCCAAGCAGGCGTCATAAGTCGTTCTGCGTTCTTTGAAGGAAATATCCCAGCAGAGAAAGGTAGTAGATCAAGTTCGGTTATAGACTTGACAGCAGTTATGCGTAATATATATATTGTGCGTAATATATATATATATATATATATATATATATATATATATATATATATATATATATATATATATATATATATATATATATATATATATATATATATATATGTATATATATATGTATATGCTATGTAGCTGCTTCATTTCTTCAAATTTCCTCAGAATATATTCGTCCAGTAACAGTAATTCTTGTATATTTTGAGTTGATTTTGTATGAAAGTAGCAAAACGAGCTCGTGTTGACAAACAAAGTCTGAGGCTCTCCACTCCTTCAGAGTTGTAAATCCCGTTTCGCGGCGTTATAAAGCCATAATACTCCAAATTTTTTGCTACAAATTCTTCTTATATGCTTCTATCTGGCAAAAAACGCGAAAAACTACCGTCTGTAATACAAATCTATACAAAAGTGGGGCCCCAGAATCGAGTGGCGGCTGGTGACTTCCGGCTTCACTTTTGTATACTATAGATGCGTTATCGAGTCTTTTATTTCAGATCAGTGATCTTGACTCTTTTACGAGTTACAGGAACAATCGCAATTGCTCAACCGTTATTGAATTTTTTAACAAGGATCCTACTAAAAATGTCGATCTATAGTGACTATATACCGGCCGGAAAATATGGTATTTTAGCGAATCAAAAACCGTGACGTGACGTGCATTGTCGTGATGCAAATATGTCTTTTCCCATCTTCTCATGCAGACATGTTATCTTGGGAAGCATGCGCGAAAAATGCAAAATATTATAAGCTGTAGAAATGATTTTTCTCTTATTTTCTAATATGACATGTAAAACGTATCGGAGAACAAAAATATAAAAAAGGTAGGGTCACGAACCTTCTTAAAGAGGGTTAAACATGCAACATAATGTGGTTTAGTGTTAATTAACACCGCGGAAAAATGTCTGCTCATGCGTCTACCTTACTTGTAATAGTATTGCGAACTTGATGAGAAGCTGTTCCGAACGTTTCCGAAGGCTCAAAATGGCGGTAAAAAGGAGTGACTTCATTGTGCGTCTTTACAGCAAGATTTCGAGCGCAAAAATAAACATGTCATTCTAAAAACTAGGAATAAATACAGCCAGAAGGTTCAAGAAATTGTATTGTACAAGAACATGAACTAAAGGTGATTGTTGACAAATTTATCGTCCTGAAACATTTTGTTTATCAACTAAGCAACGATAATTTCCGAATTTTCGTTTGAGATACATTTCTTTAAAAAAATACTGTGTCGCCAAATATAAAAAATTTTCGTGTTCACAATAATTAAACTTTAGAATTTATTCTACAATTAGAGTTGGTTAAGAAGGTTAACTTTTCGAGAGTTTTCTTAACTTTTGAGTTTGAATTTTTGTTTTGAATAATTTTGCAAAAATTTTCGAAGTCGTGTCCGTTAAAATCAACAATTTTTTACATGAATTATATTTCATTCCATACTTTAAATGCCAGGACGCTTTCAATTAATGTCTAGTCTACCCATTTGCTATATTTTCTCGTTTGTTTTACTAATTTTTGACCAATTAATTAGCATGTTTTTGTTTTAGAAATTGATATTCAAATTCCCCGCCATATTTTCATAATTTGGTGCATGCGCAGACGTTTTTCCGCGGTGTTGTGTTAATTGCACAGGAGCCCTAGCTAGAGTTCTGCCATTTTTGAAGGTATTATATTTCCTGGATCACGCCTAATCAGTGCAAAGTATTTTTCTTTTGGCCCTTACTCTTTCTTCATCACTTTACATTGCAGTTCGACAGACTACTACATATATTAGCATTAATTTGTCATTAGGTATGCGCAGTAAAAGTGTGCAATGTAAAGCTGATGAATCACCTTAATTAAGAAGTTATTTTGAAAGTCACATCTTCCAATAGAACTCGTTGTAATCAACTTAATTTCCACCTTCTAAAAGACAAGAATCATCATGCTTCCCGATTCAACATATTATTAATAATGACTCCGTAATTTTTTTCAGCAGTAAGCACAGATAAAATCTGCGTAATGGGAATCGTTAGAGTAAAAGTGGTTGGGAATGTAAGGAATGGTGAAAGGGTGTACGCATCCACAAGCTTTCCTGGTAGAGCAGTCGCCGAATCTCACTCGCTGCACGTTGACGACGATATACTATTAGGCATAGCGATGGAGAGCTCCGATGGGAAGGACCATCAAGCTGAAACTCTTGTACGTTGTTTTGTTTCATTCTTGTGTGGTATAAATGCAGGTTATTTCTCCCAAAAGGCACACGATCTTGAAATACGGACTGATGCCAACATTGAAAAAGTCGTCCATCAAAAATGGAAAGGTGAGAAACAAATTTATGAAAAAACTGGGACTTTCCTCTCACCCTGCTGCAGCCCAACTTTATATTATTTAATACTATCATTGTTAACAACTGGACTTTGATTATTTTACTGCATGTGGCCGACACTAACAGATTTGCTCCAAGTCCAAGTCTTTGCCGTGAGTAATTATAGTTCGAATAACATGAGGTAGCGGCGCAAGTGATACGAGAAAGAAAGACTTTTATTCTGTTCAGAAGGAAATAATTAATTTGTCAATTATGAATATAGAAGCAATTTCGTTCTCGCATCCCTTTCGCCACTACGTCATGTTATGGCACATTATGGTGGGGCCACACACAATTGCTGGAAAGAGAGACTTCGAGCAACTCTAACCAACAACATCAGATTGTGTTGCCAAAGCTATAACCTTCATGGTAAACAAAGCTGAATAAATTATTAACTACATACCATGCAACGGCCGGGGCATGCTCAGGTCAATAAATCGGCTCGCTCTGATTAAGTTTATTTTCGTTTTCTAGAGTTGAAAAAGATGGTTATGCATTGGTTCCTAATTTTTATTTTCTTTACAATATTGCTCTGCATCGTTCTTTTCGCATCCAATTATTTCTCGTAAATGCATTATTCTAGTTGTATATAATTATAATGTATAATAACGCTGCTTTTACCTAACTTTTTCACATTTCAGTTGAGACACTACATATATCTTGGTATTTTTTAATCTTGATTCTTGAATGTGTATAGCTTAAACGTAGTGATTACAGTAGAATCTCGCTTATCTCGAACATCCCGCTATTACGAACTTAAACCCATTGCCCGTTGATTTGCTCAAAATATTTCAATCATTTTTACCGGTTATAATTAATATTCTCGCTTCCTTATAACCTTCACTGTTATAACTATAATGTCGTTTCCTTTGACGGAGATTTATCCGGTTATCTATAATGACTTAAATAAATTCAATTTGCTGTTTTTATCAGGGAATTGTACATGCACGTAATAGACACGTTTTTGACGACGGGGACGCCAACTGAAAGTCAATTGGGCGGTTATGGATTGCGAGTGATGGCACCAGCAGTTTTTGTTTGAAATAAAGAACGTCGACAGTTAGTGTAGTTTCACGCTCGTAATTTCAAATAAGAACGGCTGTCTCCAACACTCACCATCTAAAACGGTTCGATTAACTTCTGGTTGTGGCGTCCTTTTTGTCAAAAAGGTCGCTTGTTCAAGCTTCTAACTGATTAATTTTGCTGCGCAAACATGAAAGGAAAACGAGCTAGAATGCACTCTTTCAATCAATTCAAGATACCTACATATAATTGTTAAAGAAGTTGTATTATTATACATTGTGCCTTCTAATTGGCCAGTAGCTTACAGCTATAAAAATGGAATACATATACTTTGCATACAATAACTGTATCAATCGGTCATTGGATCAGCCACGCTATTTTAAGGCAACATAAAATAAATTCCTTGATTCTCATGATCTCATCACCACCCGACTGAATTTTAAGAGGCGCGTGGATATGTTTTATATTTCATTAAACAATATAAATCGCGCGCGATAAAATATTTCAAGACAGTTAGTTTTTCATATTTATAATGTCATTTTTTAAACTGCGAACTTCAAACAAACAGAACACCGGTACCCACAAAATAAATTTCATTGCATCAAAGGGACTTCGCATTCATGCATGTAGTTCAATTAGGGTTCAGTCATTGTTCGTGGAGATACGTTGGATGATGGCAACACAACCTCGTACCCAGGATTTTTCCTTTTTTGCGAGGGGAGAAAAGACTCTGGTAGACGCTGGTCACGTGATCTGCTAAATGTAGCAGATTTTTAATTAGCAATCCAAGATGAGGTCAATAAATATTTTATATTTGGATGATTTTTATAGTTTAATTTATAATTTGCGTTTTGCATGATAGTCGTAAAGGAATCCAAGATAGCTAATTAGAAATCTGCTAGATTTTAGCAGATCACGTGACCAGCGTCTACCAGGGTATTTTGTCCCCAATAGGAAAGACCCTGGGTACGAGGTTGATGACAACAAATGTGTACTGTAACATGTTTATTTCGGTTATATGTTTATAACGTACATAAAATATATAAACCTCCCAGCTCTTCGACATTTTCAAAATGTCAGTGATGAGAATCAAGTTATTAATCCCCGAGCCAACGTTGCAGAGCGCCGTTCCGGGCGTAAACCGTACCCGGGCGAGGGTACTAATTCCGCCCGGCTATTTTACACCCGGGGAAACGAAAGCATTAGCCAAGTCTAAAGTTCATCAATGATCGCTGGCGTGGGTCACTGTGCGTTTTGGGTTTTGGGTGGGTGGTCATCTCACTGATCTCTAAATATGGCTGTTTGCCAGGAGTGAAGAAGGCAAAAATATATAAAAACACATGTAAGAAAGCTTGGAAAATCGTTTCATTTAAAAGAATTGATTTAGTATGAGAAATCCTAAAGTATAGAGTAAGTTTGTTTCAATTGTTCATGCATGTATGTCTTTGTATTAATATTATAACTAAATATAGACAGTCTTTGTTCTTGTTGATGTTCAAGTCTTTCCTATGCATTGTTTGCGAAAGTTTCTTAGTTAAATTAACTTTTGTAGAAGTTCATGATAAAAAGGAAAGCAAATTGTGTTCATAAGCGTCCTGTACGAATTAAATTTATTTTATTTCAAAGTGTGAGTAATAAGTTGAAGCTCGAGTTGAAGAGTTTATAAATGTCGGCAAAAAGCAGTTAATTTCAATTCACATTTAAAAACTTTTACGTAGAGTTTCGTTTTGCATTTTACATTAATTTTACTGTAAAGTCAGTAGAAACTAAAACAATATTTTAGAAATTGATACTTCTGTATTTAAAAGTGTTCAACTGAATTTCATCTATTTTGCATGTTTGTACAAAAAAATTAAAAAAACAATTTATCGTGTTGCCATGACTAACATGACGTGGCAACGCGAGCCTGCGTTCAGTGTTGGTGTAATTACGAAACTTCGTGTTGAAACAATGTTTGGAAAATATAGGCGAGGGGATGTTGCATGCATGTATTTCTAGTTTTATGTGGCCTAATTTAATTTGGAATTGCATGAACTGATTCGATTGTCTCGATCCCCCGCCAATTCGAACTATTTGGCTTCCCTTGGTTGTTTGGGGTTCTACTGAAGGCTCAATGTGCATATATACAGGGTGTATCATAAAAAACGGAGTCCTCGCTTCAAATATAAATTTCAAAACGAATATTAAAGCAAAACGTTCAGGTTTACATTCATTTTAAAGCGTAGACATTCAGCTTTTCAACAGTGGGTTGTTTCGTAAATATAATCCAGAAGTTCGTGAATAATAATATTTTAAGTGATTGCGATTGGAGAGTCAAAAATTTGAGATGCAATAACAAACCGGTACTTGATGAAAATAACTTATTTTGTCAACAAAACGAGCAAATTGAGGCATTTTGGCAATTGCTTGTAAAAATCAAGTAATAATGGCTTCCAATACACTATTTTAAATTCACTTGCTGACTTCAAATGCGTTATAATACCGGCTGAAGCGTGTTTTAGCTTGCCGTCAACTTGCTAATTTATATTTACATTACGGCCCGATTCGATGGTGCTCGTTCGGACGATGCATGGACGTAAGGTTGTTTTGATGATTTCTGGAAATAATATAGGATTTTAAAATAAATAAAACAACCTAATCTCTTTTAGAATGTTTTTAACAAGTTCTTACTAGTTTTTCGGGTGTCTGTAAAAGCCGGAACCCCACCCGGAACACTCGGAACCCACCCGGAACCCCACCCGGAACACCCGGAACCCACCCGGAACACCCGGAACCCAACCCGGAACACCCGGAACCCTACCCGGAACACCCAGAACCCCTCCCGGAACACCCGGAACCCCACCCGGAACACCCGGAACCCCACCCAGAACACGCTGGAATACGAGCTATGAAGCAACGCACGTGTTTCTCTATAAATTCACGTGTTTCGCATTAAATTCGGGGTGATAGATGGTTACGATCTTTACTTTTTACTTGTATTGTTGTTTTTTTAAATAATTTTTCTCATGGGCAAGGATAAATATATTATGTAGGGCGGTATATAATATCAAATGCATGAGTTTTGCTTGTTTGTAAACGTGCAAACAAAGTTTCGCTCGAGGCGTTTGCCGCATGTATTTATTGCCGCATCTATATTTTTCGCTTTCAATATTCTGCCGTACTATGTACCTGTGACTCTATTCTAAATTTAGTTGAACAATAACCAATATTTAACTTTGCTATCTTTTTTATTATTTGAATAATATGTTTGCATATGGTTACTTTGACTTGCAATTGTATGAAACGGCGCCATGTAGGAATTTAGAGGAATTATAAAGTTCATCCGTATTTATTACAATACGAATTCTCGTGGATTTGGGAAAATTTTCATGGATTTCTTTACTAGACTTACTCGTTTTTTTTTGAACTTTGAAAGACGTTTTAGTAATTTGGAGGCTGTTTTGTATATGACAATGACTGCAGCCTACAGTAAAAGTGCACGCGCGAGATCTCAGAATAACAGTATTATTAAGTAAGCCCCCTTGATGAGTGTGTACGCTCTTGGGGCAAACTCATTCTCATCAGAAATAGGGTGTCTGTTAAAGCCGGAACCCACCCGGAACACCCGGAACCCCACCCGGAACACCCAGAACCCCACCCGGAACCCTACCCGGAACACCCGGAACCCTACTCGGAACCCCTCCCAGAACACCCGGAACCCTACCCGGAACCCCATCCGGAACACCCGGAACCCCACCCGGAACACGCTGGAATACGAGCTATGAAGCAACGCACGTGTTTCTCTATAAATTCACGTGTTTTGCATTAAATTCGGGGTGATAGATGGTTACGATCTTTACTTTTTACTTGTATTGTTGTTTTTTTAAATAATTTTTCTCATGGGCAAGGATAAATATATTATGTCGGGCGGTACAGAATATCAAATGCATGAGTATTGCTTGTTTGTATACGTGCAAACGAAGTTTCGCTCGAGGCTTTTCCCGCATGTACTATATTTCAGTTTCGTTTTCAATATTCTGCCGTACTATGTACCTGTGACTCTATTCTAAATTTAGTTGAACAATAACCAATATTTAACTTTGCTATCTTTCTTATTATTTGAGTAATATGTTTGCATATGGTTATTTGATTTGCAATTGTATGAAACGGCGCCATTGTAAGAATTTAGAGGAATTATAAAGTTCATCCGTATTTATTATATACAATGCGAATTCTCGTGGATTTGTGGGAAATTTTTCATGGATTTCTTTACTAGACTTACTCGCTTTTTGGAACTTTGAAAGACGTTTTCGTAATTTAGAGGCTGTTTTGTATATGACAATGACTGCAACCTACAGTAAAAGTGCACGCGCGAGATCTCAGAATAACAGTATTATTAAGTAGCTAATAAATTATATGTATTGCTAGAAATTCCCAAAACATTCATTTGTCATTGAAAACGTTGACAACCAAATCAACAAGCTGGTGTCGTAAATATAAAGCACTAGCCACTAGGCAAAACTTTCATGTTATAACTTCAACAGTAACACAGTCCTTAATTTAATATATTAAATACAATATTTATTTACTGCCGTTGATCGAAGGAACATGGACGTTTTGCCTCGTGCTCTATATTTATATGACATCATCCTGCTTGTTGGTTGTTAACGTTTTCAATGACAAATGAATGTTTTGGGAATTTCTAGCAATACATATTATATGTTAGCTACTTTATTTAAACATATTTCTGATGAGAATGAGTTTGCCCCAAGAGCGTACACACTCATCAAGGGGGCTAACTTAATAATACTGTTATTCTGAGATCTCGCGCGTGCACTTTTACTGTAGGCTGCAGTCATTGTCATATACAAAACAGTCTCCAAATTACTAAAACGTCTTTCAAAGTTCCAAAAAAAACGAGTAAGTCTAGTAAAGAAATCCATGAAAATTTTCCCAAATCCACGAGAATTCGTATTGTAATAAATACGGATGAACTTTATAATTCCTCTAAATTCCTACATGGCGCCGTTTCATACAATTGCAAGTCAAAGTAACCATATGCAAACATATTATTCAAATAATAAAAAAGATAGCAAAGTTAAATATTGGTTATTGTTCAACTTAATTTAGAATAGAGTCACAGGTACATAGTACGGCAGAATATTGAAAACGAAAAATATAGATGCGGCAATAAATACATGCGGCAAACGCCTCGAGCGAAACTTCGTTTGCACGTTTACAAACAAGCAAAACTCGTGCATTTGATATTATATACCGCCCTACATAATATATTTATCCTTGCCCATGAGAAAAATTATTTAAAAAAACAACAATACAAGTAAAAAGTAAAGATCGTAACCATCCATCGATCACCCCGAATTTAATGCGAAACACGTGAATTTATAGAGAAACACGTGCGTTGCTTCATAGCTCGTATTCCAGCGTGTTCTGGGTGGGGTTCCGGGTGTTCCGGGAGGGGTTCCGGGTGTTCCGGGTAGGGTTCCGGGTGTTCCGGGTAGGGTTCCGGGTGTTCCGGGTAGGGTTCCGGGTGTTCCGGGTGGGGTTCCGGGTGTTCCGGGTTGGTTCCGGGTGTTCCGGGTGTGGTTCCGGCTTTTACAGACACCCTCAGAAATATGTTTAAATAAAGTAGCTAATATATTATATGTATTGCTAGAAATTCCCAAAACATTCATTTGTCATTGAAAACGTTAACAACCAACAAGCAGGATGATGTCATATAAATATAGAGCACGAGGCAAAACGTCCATGTTCCTTCGATCAACGGCAGTAAATAAATATTGTATTTAATATATTAAATTAAGGACTGTGTTACTGTTGAAGTTATAACATGAAAGTTTTGCCTAGTGGCTAGTGCTTTATATTTACGACACCAGCTTGTTGATTTGGTTGTCAACGTTTTCAATGACAAATGAATGTTTTGGGAATTTCTAGCAATACATGTAATTTATTAGCTACTTAATAATACTGTTATTCTGAGATCTCGCGCGTGCACTTTTACTGTAGGCTGCAGTCATTGTCATATACAAAACAGCCTCTAAATTACGAAAACGTCTTTCAAAGTTCCAAAAAGCGAGTAAGTCTAGTAAAGAAATCCATGAAAAATTTCCCACAAATCCACGAGAATTCGCATTGTATATAATAAATACGGATGAACTTTATAATTCCTCTAAATTCTTACATGGCGCCGTTTCATACAATTGCAAGTCAAATAACCATATGCAAACATATTACTCAAATAATAAGAAAGATAGCAAAGTTAAAGTTATTGTTCAACTAAAGTTAGAATAGAGTCACAGGTACATAGTACGGCAGAATATTGAAAACGAAACTGAAATATAGCTACATGCGGGAAAAGCCTCGAGCGAAACTTCGTTTGCACGTATACAAACAAGCAATACTCATGCATTTGATATTCTGTACCGCCCGACATAATATATTTATCCTTGCCCATGAGAAAAATTATTTAAAAAAACAACAATACAAGTAAAAAGTAAAGATCGTAACCATCTATCACCCCGAATTTAATGCGAAACACGTGAATTTATAGAGAAACACGTGCGTTGCTTCATAGCTCGTATTCCAGCGTGTTCCGGGTGGGGTTCCGGGTGTTCCGGATGGGGTTCCGGGTAGGGTTCCGGGTGTTCCGGGAGGGGTTCCGAGTGTTCCGGGTAGGGTTCCGGGTGTTCCGGGTAGGGTTCCGGGTGTTCCGGGTGGGGTTCCGGGTGTTCCGAGTGGGTTCCGCCTTTTACAGACACCCTAGTTTTTCCTATGTGGCAACAAGAACATTAAAGTTTGAACAAGAAAATTCAAACATTGCAACCGACTATGGAATAACACAGTAAATTTGTATAATTAAGCGGCATCTAGGTAGGTTTTACTAAATTTTCTCCTGTGCATTTATTACTTGCACTAAAGACACGGATGACCATTTGGTCGAAAGATAAATGAACAGGCTTTAAAATAAGCCTAAAACCGTTTTATTAGAAGTAGCAGTCCGAAAGTTATTAAGCACAAAAGTTGGACTCCGTTTTTTTTTATACACCCTGTATAGTGTATGAGACGACATACGCCGAAAACCTTGTACGTATTTCAAATATACTAATAAAAACTTACTTATATCTAATCAAACAGATGAGAACATTTCAAATTCGAAATAACTTCTACATTTACAATAAGTAAATAATTAACTTTTAAACTTTCTTCTCATGTGATCAATGGTAGTTTCTTTCTTACAATTCGCCATGGACTTGCACTATAAATCTAATTATTATTAGTTTTCAACAATCAAATGTAACTTGGTAGACACTCCATCTGGTACAGATAACTTATTTACAACATGCGTTGTATTTCTAATATGTTATCAAGTCAGGAAAAGGAGACATAATTTTATTAATTCAAAGCTAGCGCCTCCATGGTACGTACGAGGCTGTTTATTTTGTTTAGAATGATCTTGATGTTTTTGTTTTAAAATTTAAAGTGAAAATTGGTTTTAGAATAGTATTGCTGTTGGCCAAATGGCGCATAAGAACCCTCCTACCAACAACAAGCAATATTTCAGATCCCGACCCAAAGTCAGACCAAATCAGACGAACAAAAAAAGAACCAACGAATATACTTCAACAGGGAGGCATATATACGGCCTCGACGGACTAAAGACTGATGGTCAAAAGTGCGGAATTAACACCCTCGCCCCGCGCTTGCGACCAGAATGGCGCTCCGTGCCGTTGGCTCGGGGACTAGCCTACTATACATCAGATCGTATAAACTTGGAATCTGTTCGTGTAAAGTTAAAATGCGTTCGCTGGCGCTTGTTTGCTAAGCAGCTTTGTGACGCTAGACAAAACACCAGAACCGCTTGCTATCGATGAATATACAAATAATGAATGTTTTCATTCGTGCAATAGTAAAAATATTTCCGTGATGTGAAAGATCGAATTTTCTCTCCTGCAAGGCGACAGCCAAGTTGAAAGGACAATTCCAAAAGAAAATTATAGATTTATAGTTAAACAAGACGCCTGCTCAGGCGTTCACACTGGCCTGAAAATGGCAACTTTCAAGGTACTGGGTGTAATGTATAGTAGAGAAGTAGATAGGGATACAGGATCATAGGGATACTGGATCATATATATAAATACAACCAATAAATACAATCATGATCAGCAACTATCAACCATAATATACCAAGACGAGCCAGGCCCACTGTAACTATATAATCAACTATCAACCGTAAATAATGACGGGCCAATAATAGCGAAGAAATCATATAATCCTTGATTTTTAATGCCGTTATATGGCTAGTTTCAGGTGCTAAAAAGCCGGTTCATAGACATAGACGATTCTTCTAAAAAATACGCCAATTTGCTTCCATTTATAAGATAAACTGATCCCAACCCAAAGCCCTTCTCTAACCCCAACCAGTAAACATCTAATAAACAATTTGAGAATTAAAAAAGTGGGGGGAAAGTTGGATCTTGTTCCAAAAACAAATCGAACCGTATCACGTTTCACTTCGCCGCACGCAACGCCACCTCGCTGAATACAATCGAAAACATACATTTTATAGTAATATATCATGAATTAGAAAGTAATTTGGCGCAAATTAATGTAATTAGGTGCAAATTTATAATTATGCAAATAAATACAAGAGCACAACGCATGTTTATGAGCCTACAACGTATATTTATACTTGTTAATTAAAAGGTCAAACTGTCAAACCTGGCTATTAGTAAAACACGGAGCACGGAGCACGGAGCACACGGAGCACGGAGCACACGAAGTACGGAGCAGTAGAAAAACGAAAATCCTTTATAATAAAATACACTGTTTACTATTACAAATTTTTGTTATTATTAATAAAGATTTTTCGCGAATTTACACGTTGGGTAAGTAGGAAAATGGGGCTTTTACTGAAAAACACATATGATGCAAAACTGCCAAAAGCCATAGTATTTAAAATAGGATTGTGAAACTCGTTATCTTACATCTATCAAGCTTATGTAGTTATATTATATTCCGATGGCCAACGCATAAAGAAACACTTACTGTAGAGAACAGCCCGGCGATATATTTCGTTACCCCTGCCAAAAAATAGCCAAGTACTCATCTTTCAATGTAGCGGATCGACTGAACATTAAAGCTTGTGATGGAGAGAAGTGAATTTTCGGTTTATCCCTCGGCTCAGTGGCAGTGGCAGTGGCAGTGACAGTGTGCTGTACGGCCTACGTTTAAACCGTCTTACAGTACATAATTACTGCTTTGAATTCAATCCGTTTTGAATATTCGGAATCATTCACAATATTATACTGTAGACGATCCGAAAACCTATTCATCCCCCACCCCTTAACTAAACATACAATTCGGTGTAAGGTTTAAAAATTGACGTGTATTATACTATTATTCTATATATAATTTAGGTAAAACTCTAAAAGAAAAGCCGTACAGTTGCATATGACATTACGGCTAAAAAATTAGAACGCTGACTTTTTCGCGTTCTCTTTTTTTTGTCGTAAACAACTCCATATACGGAAGTTTGTTCCATATATGGAGAAAGACGTGGAAACAGATTTTTTAAAACACTGATTTTAAAAAATTTACGAAAATCTTTACAGAGGTATAAACTGTTCCAATTTTAGTACTTTTTGAGCACTATTTTGAGATTTTGAGCACTTTTTGAGCACTTTGTAGCCCTTTTTGCCAGAACTTTGTTTGGATTTTACCAGCGCAATCGGGAAGGCCTAAATAATAGCTCGAATCTAAATAGTGCATTTCGATATGCATGCATACTCGACCAAGTATTTGGGAATGTATGCTTTTTACACGTACTCGACTTCAAAAGACAGTAAACGGCTGTACGATTTGTTACCTTACTGGACCAAAAGTAAACGGTTGTACGCATTATTGTAACGCATGTTGTGTGTACTCTATCTAGTTTAGGCTATAGTCAAGATATCCATCACATGTATCTAAAGACTAAACTATCAAACTTTATAATTCCATCGGAATCGAAATACTGGTCTACATGCGGCTGCCGGGCAGTATTTTTAAAATACTACGTGTCCGGCAGTCAGGAAACACGTACAGCACACTAGGCAGAAGGATAAAAAATTCACTTCTCTCCATCACAAGCTTTAATGTTCAGTCGATCCGCTACATTGAAAGATAAGTACTTGGCTATTTTTTGGCAGAGCCAGGAGTAACGAAATATATCGGCTGTTCTTTACAGTGTTTCTTTATGCGTTGGCCATCGGAATACAATATAACTACATAAGCTTAATAGATGTAACTTCGCGAAAAATCTTTATTAATAATAACAAAAATTTGTAATAGTAAACAATGTATTTTATTATAAAGGATTTTCGTTTTTCTACTGCTCCGTACTTCGTGTGCTCCGTGCTCCGTGTGCTCCGTGCTCCGTGTGCTCCGTGCTCCGTGTTTTACTAATAGCCGTCAAACCTTTAACTTGTCCTTGTTTATATTCCACTATATTGTATAAATTCGCTGGGTCTAAATTTTGGGGTTTTCGAGTCGTTATACAAAGAAAAACACACTAATTCAACATGCAAGAAAGCCCAGAGTGCGACACAACGTAAAATCCATACGAAACCGGCACAATTCTTTGAAAATTCGACGAAACTGTGTGAAATATATACTAGATCGCTCAGTGAAAAGCCGCCATTTTGAAACTGAACTGAATATGTCACTGGAGCACGTTGCACCTTGAGCCTGCGATGAACTAACGCAAACTCCATTTCTCGACGAAAAAAAAACGGAAAAAGGGGGATTTAAGACACTTGGCCTACAGGCCAGTGTAATGAGCTATGATTGCGATAGCAATAGGTTTTTGAATGACTGAATTTAATAAAACTTTACCGTGCAATAGTACTCGTGGCAAAATCGGAATTTTAATTCCGTATATCACGTGATCATAATCAGCCTAATAAATACCAGAATTTACTGAGGTGTTATATAATGCTATATAAATTTGGATTTATTTAATTAAAGCGCAATATTCCATTATACGAAAACATAGTACAATAACTTGTTGTAGTTTGTTTATATGAAATGATGGCAGGTGTTTTTGAAGACAAGATCGCATCAAGATATGAATATACGCCTGCAACGATGAAACACAAGAAGGCTAATGTGAAGATATGTTTATTCGTCACAAATGTCTAATTTTTCTGGCACCACGGCCCGACACCACTTACATAATTCTCATGGCTAACACTGGAGTGAAAGAAACCACATTACCACCTGTAAACCGCCTGAAGCAGTTGTGTGCCAATGGCTATATGTCAAAAACAAAACATAAACTACACCCGGTTTACCTCACCGCTACAAACTGCTTTGATTGAAACAATCGTCTTTGTCTAAGAATGTTAATTATGAAATGAAATCAGCCAGAATTCATATACCTCAACGAATGAAAACGACATAGGTGTGATGAATTCTTGGTAAAGATTCCACACAAAGAAAAATATTTCTTGGTCAGTTTAGCAATACAATTTCCGAACGATCTTTCATTTTCAACACATGAGGCTTCGCTATAATGCTGGTGATTTAATACATCACAAAGCTTCACAATATCCACTAACGATTTGGCATACAATATAAGTTAACCAGCTATGGCTTCAGCACAAGATCTTAATCTAATCCAACAAATGGAAGAACTACTGACATGTTCGATTTGCAAAGGTACTTTGAATGAACCGACAACACTTTCCTGCTTCCATTCATATTGTAAACAATGTATTTCAAGGTATATCGAAATTCAAAGGGAGAAAGCTCAGCAAGAACATACAGCCCAGCATCTGTTCAACTGTCCGCAGTGTAGAACCCAGTTTGAACTGAAGCAAGGAGAAAGCGTGGAACAATTTCCATCCAACTATTTTATAAACAACATGCTGGGCATATTGAAAATACAACAACAAGCTCATAAACTATCTTGTGAATCTTGCAGAGCTCAACTACCTGCCGCATGCCGATGTATTGATTGTGAACGTTATCTGTGCAAGAACTGCCTGACAACACACAACAACTGGCATGATTTCAATGACCATGTTGTTTTAACTTTGGAAGAGCTAGCAAAACCTGGAAATCAGACTAAATCGAAAGAGAAGCTCCACTGCCAGAAACATGGTCATGAGAAGAAAGCCTATGCATTTTATTGTGATACATGTCAGGAACTGATTTGTATTAATTGTGCCGTCTTAGACCATCCCAAACCTGATCATTCATGCCAACCACTTAACAAAGTCGCTGATGAACACAAGACATCGTTGAAGATAACGTCTCACATGTTACAGAAGAAATCAAACGAAGCTCAGAATACTTTGAAAAAAATAAAAGATGCTGCCCAATTCCTCGAGGGCAGCACCAAGAACGCAAGAGAGGCCATTTTGAAGCAAAATGAGGAAATTTTGAACGAATTTGCTCGGCAGCTCGGAATAAAAACGAGAGTCTTGTTTGATGAGGTTGACGAGAATTACCGCTTGGTCAACGAAATCCTTGACAAACAAACCAACTACATGAAAGCCTATGTGGAGAAGGTAAACGGCTCACTGGATTTGGCGAAGAATCTGGTCGAAAATGGTAGTGATGAAGAAATCCTATCGCTTGGAAAAAAAATCGAGGTGAATGCCAATGACATCGAGAAGGAATGTCCAAAGTTGATGCAGCCAGCTCATAATGGTAATATTGAATACCGGGCAAATTTAATCAAAACCATTGTTGACAGAATAAATCTGAATGATCTGGGGAATGTAGGTAGGTAAAATTTAATATATATTTTCAAAAATTCAGATTTATTTATATATACATAATTTAATTAACAGATGTCTTTCAATCAGATTTGTCCCCCCAGCCAACGCCGCACAGCGCCGTTCCGTGCGTAAGCCCGGGCGAGGGTGCTAATTCCGCTTGGCTATTTACACCCGGGGAAAAGGAAAGAATTAGCGAAGTGTGAAGTTCATCAAACATCGCGGGCGTCTGGCCATGATCCAAGGGCGGACCTCCCACTGATCTCAAAAAAATAGCGGGCTGTCATGGAAATGACGAACACCGATTGGTCAAATTTAAACTTCGCTTTATGATGACTGCATTACGACATCATCATCATATTAATAAACACTGTTTGAAAATATATCTGCTTTTTAATCTGACTTTTACAAGGGTTCTTTTGAGAAAAATTTAAAAAAATCAATTAAACAAATAAAATATTAAAGAAAAGTTATGGAATCAAACGAAAACCAGCAAAACAACGGAGAAAAAGGCGAACGACTTGCGAACAAAGACGTCGACGTTTACTACATGAAACGGCGTTAAGAGACGTGCATGCAGCCAAACAGTTTATTTGTTCATATAAACAATCAGGGCCGTAACTAGACGCGATAATTGTGTGTGGGGGGGTCCATATTCATATATTCGTGTTCTGCCCTACTGAGTTCTTCAGTTTGAAAGCGATTGTTTTTACGGTATGTAAACATGGATATATGAATATTCACCCCCCCCCCCAATTATCGCGTCTAGTTACGGCCCTAAACCCAATGAACGGTAAGTTTGTTTTAAATATTGATGTATTTTTTGCTTTACAATTGCTTTAAAAATAATGCATATAATTTCAGTGTATTTTTATTAATTATCCTGTCTTAAACTTTAAATAAAGAAGAAAGCAAAGTTATTTTCATGCGCCGATGCAAGAATTTGAAATAATTTTATTTTAAACTCAACTGAGTTTAACGATGTAAAAAGGCAGTTTAGTTTTAAAGAACATTTTAAAACCTTTTTGCGAAGCGTTTGCCGTTCGTGCAGGTTGAATTATATATTAAATTGAAGTTTAATTACGTATAATAACATACTCATAACATGCCTAACATAATATTTTTTTGGAAATTGATAATTTTGTGATTAAAAGTGATATTGTAAGCGGATTTTTCAATTTAAAAAAATATTGTTAATAAAATTATCTAGAAAACCGATGGGGGGGCGAACTATTAATGATTACTATGATTCATTGGCCAGTCTGAGGTAACGAGATTTCGTGAGGGGAAAGTTCGAGCTTAGTTGCAACAAAATGAGCTTGGCGGTAACAAGTTTAGACTGACAACTTGAGCAACCAAGGAAGAAGCAAATAAAACATTTTTTTTCCTTTTCTTTATGCCATTACATTCAAACTTTGGTTTGAAAGCAACCACTATGGGCTATCGCTGGAAAGTTGGAATTCTACGTTCAATGCAGATTGCCCAATGTCTTTCTGTATAATTAGAATTGTGTTTCACTTCTATTCAAACCTTGTTTTGTTTGCAGTAAATGGAGCACCACCACAAGTTGCTGCTGCCAATCAAAATTTACCATCTGGGTAGGTATTATAATAAAGATTTCCTCCTCATTGGGGAAATGAAGACAGTAATCCAGTATGTCATATAAATTGTATAAAGTTAGCTTGATTTAGGCGTCCTCCTGCTGTACCTAAAGTGAACTAAATTAAACTCCCTGTAGGTTATACTAAATATGGTCCTATCAGTTTTAATTTCCAAGCTGTTACTACTGTACTTTATTATTATTATTATTAATTAATAATAATAATAATAATAATAATAATAATAATAATAAAGTAGTAACAGCTTGGAAATTAACTGATAGGACCATATTTAGTATAACCTACAGGGAGTTTAATTTAGTTCACTTTAGGTTCGTACATTCCAACCATGAGGAACATTAAAGGAGGCCAAGTGACGTGAGTGATACCGAATCTATAATAGTTGTATATAGTCTATCATCACTAAGCCAGTAATTTACCTTTCTTTTCCAGCTGGGAACAAAAGGCTGATCTTCATGGCAGGGTTTATTATGTTGATCATGTTACCCGCACTACAACATGGAGACGACCTCAAACACCGTTAGGCTGACAAAGATTGACATTTTGACGACCTTTCACAGAGTACTCCCATTTGCGTAATTTGCAATTGAAATATTGCAAAAAATGCTGACACTTCGTCTCGCCCAATGAAACGTGCTGTATTTTAATATCAAAACATTCAGGAATTGGTGACTATATTCCTACGCCTTTTCCGCTGAAACTGTCTAAATGTTATCAACCATCTTAGGATAATTCTTGCTGACCAATCAGATGTCGCCATTCCCACATTAGAGTGTTTGAACAAGGAACGGACTGTAGTTCGACGAAGATGTAGTCAGTTGCCCGACTGCACATTATCTTGCGCACACTGAGTTTGGAGTCAACTTATTCAACTGTGGTTGTTCATCGAAGACGGGTTATAGATTCATATCTAGCTTTTTCTTAATACCACCCTACTCCTTACCCTGATCCGGATAAAACAGCGATGAATTTATAACCCGTCTTCCTTCTTTCGTCTTCGTTGAGAACGCAGTTCCTGGCAAAATTCGTTGTGAATTAAGTTTGTCTGAACGAAGGCAAAAGGACAAATACAGGGTATGAGTTCGCCGCTTTTTTGTGTGGGTCAGGGTAAGGTCAGTATGATTCATAATTCATAAGCAGCGAGATATGATCAGACACGTTGAGCAACCACCAGTGACTCCTAACTGAGTATGCGCAAGATTACGCGTAGAATTGTAAACTTTGTCTTCGTACTTCATTGTCTTGCTCAAACTTTCAAATGTCGATTTCTTGCATGCACTATTACATATGTTTCATTATGGCATCGTTAACTGTGGAAGCGTTTATTAAAACAATCCTGCATTCAAACTAAAATGGATTGTCAAAAAATCATCCCTCCTGCATTGAAACACTGTCGCTGGGCACCAAGTGTTCTAACATTAAATGAAACAATGTTATAATGGTAGAGCCTGGAGGGGGGCGGCGGGGGCGAGTGGTTTTGTGATGGGATTTGCAGCTTAGATTATCATGTTGTCTGCATGAACCTTGTTTAATTAATTAAGATTGCACGTACTTGCTGCATGTTATCACAGAATAAGAAGGTACAGCAGAATCGTCACTCGAGTCGGTTCCCTTATTGTTTTACGTCCACAAAAATTTTAACTAGCTCACGCCATCCTGGCTAGTACAACCGGAAGTTTTTATCAGGTTTTGGTAGGTACAAAGTGCCGGTTGTACTAGCCAGGATCGCTTGTAAAAACGCGGACAAATATTTGCTTGAGTGACGCTTCTGCTGTACCTTCTTATTCTGTGATGTTATCGGAGATTTCATTGACATTGTGTTCCTTCAACGAATTAATTCTAGTTTCTCTTTTGCTAGTATATTATAATATAAAAAGAAATATTCTACAATTTATTTACTCTTACTGTTAAGGAACGAATCGTTCCCGATAATATAAAGTATTGAGACATATATAACCGCTGCGCTTGCGTAATGCAGGCGTCTTCTTTAGTGTTGATTTTAAGACAGCGTGTTTTGTTTTTTTTTAAATCGAGAAGGAATAAAGAGTTTTATTTGACAATTATACAGATAATCTGCCTTGTTTAAAGACTTTTAACGACCGTTCTAACAGACGAGAACAATTACAAATCTCATTACAACTGGTAGAAACATTTTACTCTCAGATTACCTTCACGAAACACTAATTAAATTAATGTTTATCACGAAGTTAAATTAAACTAAACACTCAATAACTTCTAAATTGTAATTTTTTGTAAAAATAATGGATCCAATTTTCTCTTATTTTAAGCGGCCCCCATATGGTATGCATAATGGTCCTTATTCGTCACAATTCGTCGGGAATGTACTCCATTGGTCCACTTTCTATAAAGGGATGAAATATTTAAGGATATGTGACAATTATTCACCGAAGTGGAGTAAATAGTGCAAGGATATTCACCGAAACGCGAAGCGTGAATTGAGGTGATAATAATCCACCACTTCAGCGGTAAAACGCACGTGTAAATTCCAAAGGTGTCACGTGGTACAAAATGTAAACATTGCGGACATTCGCTCTGTTGTGTAATAGGAGTTAATATGGCGCTCACTATCGTTCGTGATTTGAATTGCAAATTTATATTGTAATTATTGTATATTTATATATAGGCCTATATGCTGAATTACATCCGTTTACGAGACACGAGACGACTTATATATAGTCATGCATTTGCGGGAACTGCTCGAGCGTCCGAGTCCGATATCTTCATGGTGCATGCATGCATGTGCCCCTATGGGATTTTATATAACCCCCACACTCATTCCGGATGTCATAATTAATCCAATCGTGAATTTCATTGGTTTATGGCAAAAGCCAAGCCTTATATAAGTGGCGTGCATGCGCGCGCGTGCTCCCAATTACTTGAAAGTCAACTGGTTACGTTTGCGACGAAACTTTGCACATGCTGCGTGCACACATTCCCTATATTACCTATAAGCTAACTTTTCGCCACAGTAATGTTTGGACAATTCTAAACAGTTTTGTCGCACGAAGTTTATTTCCAAAACGTTATAAATTTTTTTAGATATTTTGTGCAAACTTATGCAATTTTCAGGGGATGTTGTCATATTTTCAATGACACAAAACATATCATGTGAAAGCTCAGGTCATAAGCTTTCAAAGATACGTAAGTATATTACAAGAAAGCCAATAATGGTGCATGATGGGAATGAACGCATACTTCCGTCAACTGATCTATATAAATCGTAATTGACGACTGGGTACGAGTCAGCCTCCCCCCCCCTCCCTAATCACAGGAAGCCCAGGCTCTATTTGCCCGTGCCCGCCTGTGCCTTCCTTATAACGAGGGAAGGAAGGAAACATTGAGACCAAAATAGCCCAGACTTGGCATATGTCACACAAAACTATCTTCGATTTTTCGCCTTTAATGCATTTCTTTCAAGATTAATTGATATCCCCTGCAAGAATGATACCGTGTAACTCTCAAAACAACGATGCTTTAATCAAAGAGCTTAAATTCGCACTAAAATCCGTGAGGGAATGACAAAATTCGGCCAAAATATATCCGCGCGCCAGGTTTGCTGTGCAAAAAGCGGAAGTCGTTGAACAACTCAAAATACACTCAATCCTGATTGGACAACGAATATCAACAAACATTTCAAATTTTCTCCACAAACTATCCGTTTAATTTTTACTGACTAAACTTCTTAAATTTAAATAAATAAACTTGCACTGGTTTTCCCCCGATAACGTTTGTGAATCGTTTTGGTTTGTTTTCGAATTTTTAAATTAAAAGCTCTTTGATGATATTAAATCATCGTTGTTTTGAGAGTTATACGGTATCATTCTTGCAGGGGATATCGATTAATCGTGAAAGAAATGCGTTAAAGGCGAAAATTCGAAGATAGTTTTGTATGCCAAGTCTGGGCTATTTTGGTCTCAATGTTTCCTTCCTTCCCTCGTTAAAAGGAAGGCATAGGCGGGCGCGGGCAAATAGAGCCCCAATCATGCACTCCGTCAACTCAATGTTCATCTTGCATCATGGTGAATTAAACTGCTTAAACTTTTGCCTGTGTTGTGATCAGGAAATATATTTTCAATTTTATAGTCATTAACTTATTGCAAAGGAATGGTCAGTCAAGCGTGGTCGGTCTGTTCGATACAAGGTTGACGGCTTGAGAATTAAGGGTACGTTATAATAACTTATTTTCCGAATATATATTCAATATTCCCCCCTAATCAATTTCCGTAGTAATAATCCATTCTAATATTCACCCGCAATGTCTTTGCAGCACAAAAAATGAGAAAAAACAACATAACGAAGGCAATATGGCATTAAGAATTATTTCTATTCTGACTCATTAACGCGACCTTGCAATGTGAAAAATAAGTACGTTATTTTGAGGCACCTCGGGGATATGTGTTGTCACCTCTTAGATATGTGTTGTCACCCGTCGTTGCCTCAAAAAACCTATACATATTTGGCTGTATTTGTTTAGTTACTGACGTTTGTCACTTTGCAATATCTTATTTTAAGGGTCATTCCAAACTCTAATAATAACAGGCATGTATAACACTTCCGCTACGCGGAAAACTGCTCTCGGGGGTAGCGGAAGTGAAAACCCTTGGAGCATATATTGCAGTACACTGATAATACAATGGACATCAGTGCTTTAATCCGATTCATTGCCTCAATTTCAAAGTAAGCCTAGAATTTATTTTTGACCGTTGGTCGCCCAAAAATGGCTTGCAAGATTTTAGGTTAGAAATCAAATCATATGGCAAATACATGGAAGTTATTTAAATAGATGGAGTACACATACTTTAGGTATAAAAAGTCAATAAAAAATTTACCATCATTTTGAGTGCGGCTGACGGTTCCCAAACCATTTGTGCCTACTGCTACAACTACAACCACCATCAATTTTGTGCAAACTGTTCCATTATTAGAGCAAAGGGTTATTATGAGAATAATAATCCTCAGGCTCAACAGTCGAGCTCTGAAAATAAGTATATAGCATAAATTTATAATTGAAGCACAAAATAACCTTCATTAATTTTGAAATTAAATTAATAAAAAAGTTTCCAAACCATGTGTCCATGTTCCTATAAGAAAACTGCACGGAGCATATCAATTAGTGAATTAGTCTTCGTATATAGCATGCAGCC
Source organism: Paramuricea clavata (assembly GCA_902702795.2). Classification (NCBI taxonomy): domain Eukaryota; kingdom Metazoa; phylum Cnidaria; class Anthozoa; order Malacalcyonacea; family Plexauridae; genus Paramuricea; species Paramuricea clavata. Next base: position 5,703 of record CACRXK020000697.1, on the reverse strand, counting down.
GTAGGGGATAACCTAACTGAGACTGATCTGATATATACTCGTATATCTAAAAAAGTTAAATTGTACGGGTTGAGTGTTTTGCCGAATTAAAAAATCCAAAAAAATCCCAAACAATTAGGAAATTAAAGCTATAAAATAGTTGTGAGTTTTAATTTTATAATTAAATAGGCCCTATAATATATAATAATGAAGTGGAAATATCATAATTATACGAAAGAAAATCAAGTTTTGCTGTAATATTGACTTAGGGCCGGCGTGATATGATAGTTTACTGATGAGAGATGCATGTAGGACGGCAACACGACGACGACGGCCAAAACGAATTCCTTCAAATAAATGATAGTAAAGAAAACTTGTCGTATATTATAATTCGTATGAAGTTAATACTAACAGCACTAACAGTATAAGAAGTTGAAAACATTGGCTTTATGTTTGGGAAGAGTTCTACTGAACCGAATTTTAAGTTGCACTTGTTACGTCTTGGAATGCAGGCGTTGTATAAAAGACGTGAAAATCTGTGACTTGCCGTTGTAAACAGCGCGACGACCACGTTTGAAACTCCCCCGGGACTTTAATTATTTATTTCTTTTCACTCGTTGTATTGGTTGCCGTCGTCGTCGTGTTGCCGTCCTAGTCGTCCTACGTGCTTAAGCTCCCTAATAACGAGATAGGGGAATCCCCTCAATTACCCATCGGTTCGTAATCTATATGCTAATAATTAATGCGATTCAATGTGAATGAGTATTATATTACCACAGTACATGACACATCGATTTCAAGTTATTTTCTAACTGGGTGTATTATATAGCCGGGTTAATAACTCATTTCAGCCTTCTAGTGCAATTCAGGTACACTACTGTACACAAATACACATACATCAAAATATATATATATATATATATATATATATATATATATATATATATATATATATATATATATATATATATATATATCTTTATAATTATATATACGCATACATACGCATGTAACGTCAAAGACGTACATACATAGTAAAGTGCTCGTTCAGAATCCTCAAGAGCCGAAAGAATGCTGAACGCTGACAAATTTAGCTATAACCTTCAGGAAATCCAACAACTTTTAATATATTCGCACAACTTTGAAAATCCCTGATTGGTTAATTCAATGTTTACGTATGCACCGCTCACGGTATCGTTGACGGAATTATAAGTGATCAGAAGTGAGACTTGATAGTTTGTTTAAGTAGATTTGCTATGCCTACGTTCATCACTGTCACTGTTATTTGCATTTTGCATTCGTTCATATTCGTCCCATAAAATTACACCTGTGTTAGAATTTGCACATACGACAAAACAGGACCAAAACAAACCCATACAGGACTTATGATGAATACACTATAAATGTGAATTATATATTATATTATATTTACCATAGTATAGTATATTATATTATATATACTATACTATACTATACTATGTTATATTATTTTAACTTGTAGTTGGAATGCAGGAGTGAAAAACCAGGCCTACTATCGACGCATAGCCATAGGTTCTTTAACTGGCTACACACATATACTGCATGTATGGTTAGATCTAGATCAGGATTTCTCCTCAGTTCTATATTGTATAACCACACGTCCACTGTCCACAATGAATCGATGATTCTGGTATATATAGGCATTATCATAAAAATCGTAATAATTAACACAAGGATAAACACCATCATTGACGCTGTGTTATTACTGTAAATTGTTTAATATAATATAATAATCTGTTGGTTACAAAATTTGGTAACATCTCAAAAGTACGACAGAATACATGCAACATTAGGTCTTACCTTGTCTCAAATTGTCGTGATTCAGGAGGCATCGTGAAAATACGCGAATACAATTTTACGCTAGCTGTCATATAAAGATGCTGCAAATAAGACTGCAGTTAATGCTTTCGATACATTGAAATACTTATGCATGCGATTTAAATTGCACGCAGAAAATACCCACGCATTCCGCTTAATTCTTATTGGTCATGCATAGTCTGAACGTTGTGAACGGCAGTATATGATTGGCTTGCGAGACCATTGACATATAAGAAGCACATAACTCATAAGCCTGCACATATTCGGAGTTACTGTTATTCTTAACCTTTCAAAAACGTGAAGCACTTACAGGCGGATATAGATTTCCCGCTGTCAGCATTCAAGAGCCAGCGATTTGGGAATGCTGCATGATATCACAGTTAACTGTGATGATATAAAGCAGGCAGTCATTGCTAGGCAGTCATTTTATTTCCATGATGCCAAAATTTATAATGATCTGCCTATTGGAATCAGACAGCCTGAGCAAAACTATGAGTATGGCAAGTTGCTTACCGTTAAGTGAATATTTTAAATAATAAGTTTGTTTAGAATGTCAAGTCTTTTATAGAACTTATACTCAATCTCATCGATTGTTTTATAGGTTTTTACAGGATTGCATTAGAGTATTTGACGAATGTATAGTATTTCTATTTTACATGTATAAATAGAGGGCACATTTTGATAACAGTGTTAATAGAACACTGAAATATTTTTAATCCTCTGTAAAGATTGAATAATAATAATAATACTAAGCAACACCACCTCCGGTTCTGTTTGGCATCTTGAGATAATCACGCGAGTAGAACTGAACAATTCTATAGAATCAAGTTGAAATTCTATTTCTGCCAACTTATGAAACTAAAAATTCTTACGCTGTCATACAGCAATATGTCATTTGAAAGTACACTACAATATACTAGTATATAAAAGCATGCAGCTAAAGCCAATTTTGCAGTAGGTTAAAAGGTCAACATAATATATTCATGAAGGGATAGCACATTTGTTTGTGTCTGGCAGATATAATTATTTTATATTTCAAGGCTTGCATACTGAACACTGATATATTTCACAAAATAGCACAATCGATAGTAAACAATTACCAAAAATGTTTTATTCAATATTTATGAATCAATTTGACAAAACGTAGCCGAATTGTCTATGAAACAAGACGCTCTGCAGAGCGTAAACTCGCTGGGGCTATACAAATGAAAACTAAATTTTGTCACGATATTTGCTCATAATTTGGTAACCGCTACAGAAAAACAGAACAATTTACAGTAAATTACAACAGATTGCGGAAGTGGGAAAGTTCTTGTATTTTGACTGTAACATACTGTATAAAAGGTAGCCATTACCGGACCAGTAAGTTAGTACAGTAGCGCTAACATCAAGTTTTGCTGCCGCTACCTAGGCAGTTTACAGATATAGACAAGTATAATCAACTCGAATACAGTTTAGAGTGAGACTTTATTGAGGAGAAATAGTACAGAAAGAGCTGACAGTTCAGTTAGCAATACTTGCAGATACGCATCGAAGTGTCATTATGCAATAAAAGAATCACAGATTTTTCTACAGTATACATCGTATAAGAACAAAATTCTGAAACAATCACTAGGACTATTTGAAGTTTAAATATTCAGTTTGAGTATGAATTATGATTATATAATCACGGAATAAATCTTGCATCTGAACAAACCAAATTTGGCAAGTTATTTAATGCATGGAAACCATTTCTGTAAGCTTTTATAATGTTTATTTTTTATGAAGCGTCGACAGTTCAATTTCATTGATTTATCAGTATTCGGCCCTGTAGAGATGGCGATGTTCGTTGTAAAGGTACCAATAATGAGGGACAATCAATATACGTTAGTCTTGTCCTCGAAGAATTAACAGCTGTATTTCAAGGAACTTGTGAAATCGCCAAAAAAACCCACTTTAATAGCAATATTAATTGAATAGCGTACAAATTCACGAACAATTCATAGCGTCCATTCCAGCCCGTGATCAGAATAGTAGAAACACCACAATGAAGTTTAATAGTGATGAAATAAATTAATGAGCATCAGCATTCATTGTAAACATATCATCATTCTTCATTTCAATTAATAGTCGAACATATTTCGTTGTATACAGTGATGTGTTGAACATTTTTCTACAAAATAAAGAATTACAGAAAGTTGAATATAAAAATACTTAAAGACCCACACAGACCGGACGCGATTCGACAACGCGACGCGAATTTTCAATTTTCAATGACATTTAACTTCAATATTTTTCTATGGTTTTTAAATATTCGGAACCACTTAAGCAATTTTAGCTATTTGGTCTGCATATTTTGTAAAATTTTTATCCGTTGACGGTTTTATTTGTTTTTAAAAACTGAATTAAAATTCTCGTCGCGTTGTCGAATCACGTTCGGTCTGTATTTGCCCCAGAGCTACAATAAGTTCATCGATATAGTGACAGCGTATATAGATAAGATCGTTTGTTTGTGACTTATGAACTAGATGACGATTTAATGTTAACCCATTAAGTGACAGCGCGCTCCCCTTGACGAGTAAAATCGTCTGTCATTAGACAGAGTAAGTGGGCCATATTGTCTCTTAAAGGAGTGAATATAAATCCTTTTACTCATTATACATAATCATAGGAAGACTAAGTATAAATCATAACTACTTTTGGACATACCTTAACATAATTGGTGATAGTTTCTCGAACTGTCTCATTTCAAACTTTCAGTCCTAAAAGAAAACATTTTGAGTGATGTATTTGAGCTTAAAGCGCATTTGAGCTGTAGTGTACTATAGTCAATGTACATGTTGCATCTAGCGTCAATTTAAAAATGATTCAACATACCTTGTTCTATGGAACTGCAGGAGACTCCTCACGTCAGTCTCTTTGGGGATCTATCAGAATCCCCCATCCCAGTCTCTCCTAGACTGGATTTTCATTTCAGCGATTTTTTAATATTCGATTCGTTTTTCTGCTGCAATTAAATAGTGCTAGTTTAATGGGTTATGTACCGAAACGTTACTGAAACTACTGGCGTTACACCACTGTATATGTCAAAATTTTTAATGAAACTACTTGTCAAAATCTTACAGTTACCTTAACAGCCTCATGATCTGAATAATACACACTTACAACGTTTGCTTCCATTTTATTGCTTATTGACTGTTTTACGTAAACATGATCGAGAAGACTTCTGGATGAAACAAATGTTGGTTTATTTTCAAGTTGCACATAATTTAAAGACTCGGTGAGTACTTTCAATGAAGAAATGTTCTTTTCATTAAAGTAATCAATATTAAAATCTCCAAATATAACGTCAATATCCAAGCTAGTTATTATGTAACCTAGGCAAGCTATAAATTGCTGAATGTTACCTCCATGCTTACGATAAAGCAGTAGACAGGATAAGGTATACCCACCGGAGTTATTAAGTAAAAATCGTAAACCATTTATTGAAGTGAAATATTCTGTATCACACAGTGTAATAGTGTCATTGTAACAAACAGCTAGACTTAAGAACTTGTCAGAATTATGATCTTGTCTGTGTGTAGAAAAATCGTTAAGGATTGAGTCAATGTCATCATTTGGTACACTGGTTAAAAGTTGAGTTTCCGTTAGAGCCAGCACATCACATTTGGAGAAGATTGGGTCATTACATAGGTCAAGACTGTGTTTTTTAAGTGATCTAATATTTAAAAGACAAATTGAGACAGTTTCTATGTTACATAAATCTGTTGTAATATGCGGGTGGAGACTAGAAGTTTCACGCAATCTCTCGTATTCTTCCTCGACTTTAGGATTAGCTCGAATATGTTTACTTTCAAGTGTTCCTAAAATATGCAGGCCATTTAAAGA
>CACRXK020000696.1:51120-70694 GCA_902702795.2 Paramuricea clavata | reverse complement strand
TTATTTATACTGGATAGTTCTATCAGTTCTAAACTGTTCTTCCTAGAGGTCCAGTAAGGATCATCTCTTATTGATCCAGTGTTACCACAGGAGGAAACCTAAACTAAACTAACTTTATTTATACTGGATAGTTCTATCAGTTTTAAACTGTTCCTCCTAGAGGTCCAGTAAGATCATCTCTTATTGATCCAGTGTTACTACAGGAGGAAACCTAAACTAAACTAACTTTATTTATACTGGATAGTTCTATCAGTTCTAAACTGTTCTTCCTAGAGGTGCAGTAAGGATCATCTCTTATTGATCCAGTGTTACTACAAAAGGAAACCTAAAATAAACTAACTTTATTTATACTGGATAGCTCTATCAGTTCTAAACTGTTCTTCCTAGAGGTCCAGTAAGAGTCATCTCTTATTGATCCAGTGTTACTACAGGAGGAAACCTAAAATAAACTAACTTTATTTATACTGGATAGCTCTATCAGTTCTAAACTGTTCTTCCTAGAGGTTCAGTAAGAATCATCTCTTATTGATCCAGTGTTACTACAGGAGGAAACCTAAAATAAACTAACTTTATTTATACTGGATAGCTCTATAATAGAAATTATAATCAAACAACTATATATTTCAGGATACACCACCCATCAGACAGGTACATGCACTGGTCAACACTGCAAGCTGTATACAAGACAATTACCTTTAAATCTGTACCAAATCTTGTCCCCCATCTGATATCTCTCACAGCATATGGTGCTTGACTCATGTTTTCTGTGCCTCCAGCCAGAACTACGTCACTGTCACCAACCACAATTTCCTGGTGAACAGAATGAAGCAAATGTATAGGGGTAGAAAAATAGGCGAGCACTGTTCGCAGGAAAAGTTTAACAGCTGCAGAAAATTCATTTGAATGAAGATTTGCTATTGAAAATTTGAAGGAAACCTTAACACCCATGTCCCACTATGGGCGCAACAACATATGATTGACAGACATTATTCCTCGAATTTAAAACCATGGTCAGCTAGAACACTATATATTTATGCACATGCAGATTTAGCACAAAAATACTCTGTTGGTCTGCGGGAAATTTTTGTCTCCAGGTTGTGCTTCCAGGAAGATAATTATTTTTCCTGTGCTGCAAACATATTTTCTCTCTCTTTTCATTTAAGTTACTGTAAGATTTAAATTAACTGTACAGTACCTGGGCAGCATTGACTATTGCTTGGAAACCAGAACCGCACAATCTATTGACAGTCAATGCTGTTGATGCTATCGGAACTTGGGAATGCAGTCCAATGTGTCGTGCGACGTAGATGCCATCTGACGCAGACTAAAATGATGCTTAGAAATTACTCATGGGTTCCAAACATGGAGAATAAAATATGCAACAACGACAACGACAACGACAACGACAACGACAACGACAACGACAACAATGACAAGACAACAACAACAACAACAACAACAACAACAACAACAACAACAATGACAAGACAACAACAACAACAATGACAAAACAACAACAACAATGACAATGACAAAACAACAACAACAACAATGACAAAACAACAACAACAATGACAAAACAACAACAACAACGACAAAACAACAACAACAATGACAAAACAACAACAACAACAACAACAATGACAAAACAATAACAGCTGCAACAACAACAATGACAAAACAACAGCAACAACAACAGCAATTAACAACAGCAATGACAATAGCAACAACAACAGCAACAATAACAGCAACAACAACATGAACAGCAGCAACAACAGCAACAACAACAGCAACAACAACAACAACAACAACAACAACAACAACAACAACAACAACAACAACAATAGCAACAACAACAGCAACAACAACATAAGGAACAACAGCAACAATGACAAAACAACAGCAACAACAACAATAGCAACAACAACAGTATAACAACAGCCATCCTTGCAGTTAAATTTCGTGCCAGGCACAAAATGTTATGTAACATTTTTGAAAATATATAAACTCACACACAGTCACAGACAAACTTTCTAAAATGTAAAAAATGTAGACTTTGAAAGCAAGCTATGCTAAATTTCAACGTTTATTTACTTAAATTTCCCTAAATATACCTGTATTACGTTGCCAAATATCACAGAATCCACAGTAGCCGGGTCGATTGAGCCACTGTCGAGCGCAGCCTTTGAGCTCTGAACGCCAAGTATTGTGGCTGACGTATTCCGTAGTTTGCCACCAAATGTACCAAAAGGAGTCCTTTTAGCTGCCACAATAAATACAGGTCTTGCTAAAGCCATAGTCGCAAGGATTTTTGCTGAAACTTGCTTTAAAATTTGTATTTTTTACAAGTTTTCAACGTGGCTGCTGCAATATTTTGAACTTTAACCTCATTAAATTCAGTTTTTAAATCTGAGCCCGTCATCCGCGGTTTTTCATTTCTGAATACTTCATGTACACACTTTTTTTACAATGATATTTAGAAGTGCGTAAAAAAGTAGGTACATTTGCGTGCAACCGAACAAGAGAATGCCACAGCAATAATTTCATGCATAATATATATATTTATATATGATATAACCTGTTTACAAACTGTGTTAGCCATTTTATACCATTTGAGGCGTTTTCTATAACTATATGTTACAATAGCTTGTTACAATATTGGACATAACGGGTTCATTTACATGCTGCGATTTGTTGGGCCGACATCAATATCCCATCTATTTTGTCCACGATTAATAGGTATACTACATTCCACACACGATCAGGAATTTGACTTGGGAAGGTTTCATGACATGACTCGCTGGCCTATCACCCGATGTATCTCGCGCCGTCTTACTTGCACCCAACGACTGTATATTCCTGATGATTACACGTCTGCTTCCCGTTCATCAAAAGGACTTAACTCTGTCTCTAAACAAAGCAAAATGCCAGATTAGATCATAGAATACATTGGTACCGAGACTTACTGTTCCGAAGTACCACAGACTCGAACAGACTTGACCTCGTAGCTCAGTTGGCAGAGCATTGGACTAGTATCCCAAAGGTCGCGGGATCGATTCCCACCGTGGTTAGGCTAACTTTTCAGCCTGCCCGTTGTAGATACACACTCGTCACTGGCAGTAACATCAAAAACATCAGTTCTAAAATATTGTTTTTCAGCTGATGAGAAAGATCGTGACTCAATCTTTACGACCAAATGGAAACCAGAATTTATGTGAGTCAACGCTCTATCGAATGTTGTGGCTTTTCTTCGGGTACTTCCTCCCACCGAAAATGCTGACAGTGTCTGGGTTAGAAAAACAATTTGAGCTACTTTAGGTAGAAAGATTTGTGCCAGGGTAGGTGGTGACAAATCGCCGACGTTTCGAACAAGGTCCTTTGTGGGTTCTACTTTTTTACAGGGACGTCGCTATAGGGGTGTGTGTGGGGGGTGTAACACCCCCCCAATAATTCAAACGTTGGTCAAAATGGAACTGATATTTGCTTAAAATTGAAGGTAAATCTCGGAAAAAGTTGGTCAAAGTTTGAGATAAAAGATGGTCGAGGTTGCCCAAAGAGAGTGAAAGTTCTGAAATGGTTCGCAATTTTAACAATTTTAAAGCTTTTGTTATGTTTGCGGTGAAAAAATTGGAAGCCTTGCTTATCTTGGTCGAAAAATATTGAATATGCTTATATGTTAATTATGTTAGTCCGGAAAATTATTTTGACCTCCCCTGACGACAACATTTTCGGGGAAAATTTGTACGACTTGGTCAAAATCCTAGGAAATGTTGGTCAAAACATGACGACACCCCCCCCCCCACCCCCACCCCCAATGTTGATGGCTTCGCGAATGTCCCTGCTTTTTTAGTACCTTCTCTGTCATTGGAATCCAATCTTTTCTTTCCGGCTCGAAAGCATCTAAACAGATCGAGGACTACACCAATTCCAGCGATAACAGCAATTGCTAGGAGGTTGTAATAGATTATCAATAGGATATCGTGTTCAAACAGCATTGATGTTCTGTGCAGCGAGTCTTGGTTGTTGGTAATTGCGTCTTTTGACGGAACCTGCGATTGAAAAATTAACTTCATTTACGCTGGATAGCTCAATCACTTCAAAACTGATCTTCCTAAAGGTCCAGTAAGAGTCATCTCTTATTGACCGAGTGTTACTACAGGAGAAAACCTAAACTAAACGAACTTTATTTATACTGAATACCCTTATCAGTTCTAAATTGTTCTTCCTTGACGTCCAGTAAGGATCATCTCTTATTGATTCAGTGTTACTACAGGAGGAAACCTAAACTAAACTAACTTTATTTATACTGGATAGCTCTATCAGTTCTAAACTGTTCTCCCTAGAGGTCCAGTAAGAATCATCTCGTATTGATCCAGTGTTACTACAGGAGGAAACCTAAACTAAACTAACTTTATTTATACTGGATAGCTCTATCAATTCTAAACTGTTCTTCCTAGAGGTCCAGTAAAGATTATCTCTTATTGATCCAGTGTTACTACAGGAGGAAACCTAAACTAAACTAACTTTATTTATACTGGATAGCTCTATCAGTTCCAAACTGTTATTCCTAGAGGTCCAGTAAGAATCATCTCTTATTGATCCAGTGTTACTACAGGAGGAAACCTAAACTAAACTAACTTTATTTATACTGGATAGCTCTATCAGTTCTTATATTCCGTACCGTATGAAATAACTTGACTTTCTTTTGAAGGCATGAAACAAAAGCTTTGTTCTCGGTGCTCTGTTTGTTGACGAGTGCCAGGCCAGTACGGAATGGCTCATGGATCACATCTACAACACTGAAGAACTTCATCGCTGGCATGCTTTCTTCCAAACGAACAATATCGAAATAATTTGGAATCAAAACACGATCCACGCTCAAATCTTGAAGCCGAGCAAACATCTCATTTTGAGAATTAAATTCTGAAAGTAAATGGACAACCACATTTGAAGATTAATACCTCTCTCTGCTGAGTGATATATCACTGTTGAAGTAAATATGTACCTTCAATGGTGCCTCCAATATTCAAATTTGACTCAAAATAATGCTTGCTGTTTAATACTGCAATCTGAAAGAGATAGAAAACTGTCATCATCATCATCATCATCATCATCATCATCATTATCATCATCATCATCATCATCACCATCATCATCATCATCATCATCAGAACCAGAACCATCATCATCATCATCATCATCATCATCATCATCATCATCATCATCATCATCAGAACCATCACCATCATCATCACTGTTATAATCACTACTCGATCAAACGCTTTTCTCAAAATTCAACTCACCCTAGTACCAATAAGATTCTTCGTGTTATCCATCTGATTGGAAGTTAAGACAGAAGTCACATTGGCTGTGAACAATGACAGAATGATTGCACCACAGAACAACCAGAGTATCGTCAAAACACGAGAGAAAAATGCCACCGGTACCTTGTCACCGTATCTAAACGAAAGTTAGTTTAGTTTAGGTTTCCTCCTGTAGTAGCACTGGATCAATAAGACATAACCCTTACTGGACCTCTAGGAAGAACAGTTTACAACTGATAGAGTTATCCAGTATAAATAAAGTTAGTTTAGTAACACTAAATCAATAAGAGATGATCCTTACTAGATCTCTAGGAAGAACAGTTTAGAACTGATAGAGTTATCCAGTATAAACAAAGTTAGTTTAGTTTAGGTTTCCTCCTGTAGTAACACTAGATCAATAAGAGATGATCCTTACTGAACCTCTAGGAAGAACAGTTTAGAACTGATAGAGCTATCCAGTATAAATAAAGTTAGTTTAGTTTAGGTTTCCTCCTGTAGTAACACTGGATCAATAAGAGATGACTCTTACTGGATCTCTGGAGAGAACAGTTTAGAACTGATAGAGCAATGACATATCACTCACCCAACTGTTGTTATAGTAACCATAGCCCACCAAAAGCCTTCCCATGCTCCTTTGTAAAACCAAGACGAAAACTGTGAGGGATTGCTGGAATGATCCTGGAATAAAAAGGAATGTAAAATTATTGGAACAGGTTAATTTCACAAAGCACTATCGTACAGCAGAAGGTGGTAAACCTGCAGTTTCCAGAGTGAGAAAATAATGTTCATTCTTTGTAATAGTGTTGTACTTGAGAGGTGTTGTTTAATTGCTACAAAGCCCTAAATGAACTCCAAAACTAATGGGAGTGTCTTCATTGTCCGTAATAACTTTTTACTGTAACAAAACACGACCTGACACAAAGAGTATCATGTAGGCGCTTCAATAAACTAGACGCTAAATGGAAAAACACTTTGTTTATCCAAATGCGGCTTTTTATTGTATTTAAGCATGCAAGACCACAAACAAAAACTAATTTAGAAGTCTATTGTCTATCATTTTAATTACATTTCGCAACTAAAACTGTCACCAAAAGCTGGCTACGAATACTGTACCGACACAATACGGTTCGAACAAAATGCCGATGTTTTTGACAAAATGACAAAATATGATGGATGGTTCAGACAATGTTTTTTTACTGTTTGCTTTTTCATGCCGTGAATTCCTCTCCATGATTTTGGTTCGTGCGAGAAATCACAATAAGCAATCAAAGTCATACTGTGCGGAACCCCTGAAGGTTGGTCATACTATCAAAGTTTCTGTGATCACAATAGGAATTTTGCATGGGTAAATTGTAAGTTTTGAAGGATTTGTAAGAAATGTTCGAGGAAACTGACTCGGTATTAAACACGAGCCAGTTTCCTCAAACATTTCTTACAAATCCTTCGAAACTTAGAAGTTGGAACTAGCTTACATTGGTAAATTTACCTATGCAAAATTCCTACTGCGATAATATAAACTTTGATAGTGTCAACGCCAGCGGCTTAATTAATGCAGTGCAGTATAAAAGCTTGTCTGTTCTGGTCTGTTAAATACATTTTAAAGGCAATTATAAATCTCACCAATTCTGAGCTACTTGTCGGATCCGGAGCAAACACTCGTTCCTTAAAAAGAAATGAGAGCGTTTGTTTAGGTACTTATATAAATAGATCGTTTCCTGTATCGACTGAGGTTGATACCTGTGGTCCAAAAAGTAGCTCAAATTTAGCGAGTTTTACCTGAGTATATAGCGTGTTAACCAGACATTTATAGAAATGCAACCCTTTTGAAATGAAGTATCTTATCTGGTGCTAGCTTTTCTGCAATCACAATAAACATTATGTTCATTACAAATTCGTTACCGTTCAATAATCTTACTTGAAAATATTCTTAGTTGGTTTCAGTCAGCGTTACAGGGGCTGCAAATGGTGGCGAACTTCGAAAATGTTGACACTTAAAGGAACCACATCTTTAGGAATTCTACCACCAAATACAAGATTACTACATGGAATGAAAAGACTCTCTGATAACAGCAGGCTGACGACCATCTAGCGCTTAGTGAAACCGAGCAATATAATGAGAATATACATACCAAAAGCCAACCAAGGAGGCCAACAGTCGCGGACAAACATAAAATCAAGACAAACAGTGGCCATGACTCTCGAACAGCAACAGATGCAGTGACTTTCATCTTCTGTTTTTCCGAAGTTAACATCATAATAACAGGCCCTGGCGATTTTACAAGCTGGAGAAACTGAAATTCCTCGTCAAAAGCAACCTTCTTTCCGCTTTTAACAAAGACTGGGAAGAAGAAACTCAAACTGGAATCATTTCGCTCCACTTTCGCGCAGCTCTCATCTTGGATCAGTTCCTCGATGTCCTTGTGTGAGCTGTTCACTGGAATAAAATCTAGAATGCTGGTATTACAACACAGCGCGGTCGCATTACGGAGTATACTAGGATACAGGCTGTCCATAGAGCCCGTTTTATCGAAGAATATTTCATAGTATGGCTTGAAATGAATCTTGATGCGTTTTGAACGCGGGCAAACGGAGCCATCTTGTTGCTTCGCAGGGCATAGCGAAGCGCCGTGGACGTTTTTTAACAAGACAGTTAGAACCGCTAACAGAGAGATGGTTTTCGACACAGCCATTTGGAAATGCGGGTGAGTGTAATTGTTGCTTCATATTGTATAATGTATATACAACGCCTATTGCGGTGTGAAACAAAACGCAGACAATTATATTAGGGCAGCTATTGTGTGCAGTATACTTAGCGGTCTCAACTAGCGACGGTATAGCCGCGGTGACGAAGATTCTAGAATAACAGTGACACAGCATATTGTACAATGAGAGACTTAGGGTGCTGTCAATAGTTCTGCTTGCAATAAAATTAATGTCGAATAGCAGTCAGAAAATCTGTCAAAACACTGAAGAATTCGAGAAATTATGCATCTTTTTGACAAGAGGATTCACAACAACATTGCAACAAGTTGTCAATAGTTGTAAGAACGCGTTCTGAATTACAGTATATTTCAAGCTGTTGCAAAGATGGTGTTGTAATACATGCAATAAGGCTGGCTGTAGAGTTATCTGGCATGGTTGCAAGTTGTTAACAATGGCATTGGCCTGCTGAAACAACCTTGTAACAAGATGGAAACAACGTTGTGCTTAAATTTCTTTTGCCGCAACAAGTCTGAGAATTATTTTGGGAAAACTTTATTTTACACGATAATTAGATAACATGATTTGATAATAAAACTAATTGGATTGTCTAATTATAATAATTATTCAATACTATAATTATTGAATGGCTCAATAATTTTATTTTTGAAAAATATTGCCAAGTCAATATGCAAAACGTGGTCTGTTTGACCAAAAATATCAATAATAAACAACTATTTTTAAAACCAATAATCAATATTTATACGTTTTTAAATAAATTATGCATCAGTCAATGTGGAAACTTAATTATTTCATTAGATTTGTTCCAATTAAATTCAAGTTGAAAACTGGCAAGCAAGACTCACGCAAATCACATCTGAGACGCTGGAGAAGTACCGTAGCTTTCAGCAATGGACATCTTGTACCCCATATTCGGTGAAGAATGACCTGGGACCAAGTCACTTGCTCGTGATCCATGGCCAACGTCATCAAATTCAGCATGTGCGCCTTCGCTCATTTCCGCATCGCCCGCTAAAGAAACAAGAGACTATATGTCGCTATTGGTTCAATTACCCTAGATTAACAAGATAAATGTTTGATGACTGTTCCAACGAGTAGTCTGATAACGCAATCTATACTGCATGGCAATATAATGCCGTATTTCTACACCTAGATGGATCATCCGTAAAGACGAACTAGCTTTTATTTGACCAAGTTCGTCCAGACGGATCACAGGTCTCTAGTATAAATAACACCGACGACAACTGCATAAATCCATACCTTGAGTCGAGCCACCGCCAGATGTAGTCTTCCGATACACCCAGAAATCCCATCCAAGACCAATACAGACAAACAGCCCAATCATACCAAAGAAGTAATAGCTCATCAACAATAGGTTATCACCGTCCAAGGCTGTTTTCAGCTCTTTCGTTTGGGTGTTTTCGGTGAATTCGATCGTGGAGTAGTCAAGGGCTTTCCGCGCCTACAATTAGAAATTTATAATTGCATACAGTATTTGAATCGAATTTTAATAGCCATTTTAATTGATCGAGTGAGGTTTGATTGCGATAATTATTGGTAGGTTCCAGTCAGCGTAACAGGGCAGCCGGTGGCGCTCAACTACAAAAATGTTGACACTTATCAGAGCAAGAATCTCTCACTTCTATTTGCTGGTACGCCTCCAAATCCAAGACTACTCCATATAATGAAAAGAATGAACATTATTTTCTCACTCTGAATGATAACTGCGGGTTGACCACGATCGGCTGCACGATAGGGCTTAGTCGGAGACTTATCACAAGACATGTAGTTGCATTTTTACGACTGTGTTTTTACCATCAATTTTTACCTGTCTTTCCAACGTAGGTAACTCGTATCTCATGCACTGAAGAAAGCGATCTTCAACAACTGTCATATTGCCGTTCTCTGCAGCGAATGCCATTCCAATTTGGAAGGGATACTTTATGGCATTGGTAAGAACGAACGCATTCTTCAACAATCCTTTGTACGTATCATCTTTTACGAAAAGCAGGAAATCCATATAGTTCGGAAACATTAACCGATCGACATCGCTGTCTTTTGTTGCAGCCACAGCCCATTCAAACGTGGTGTGGTACTCTAAAATCACCAAAAAGAATGCGTTGTGATCGTCTGCCTTCCGGGTTATAGTCCAAATTCGGTGCGCGAAGCCTCGGATACAAGGACGCAATATTTCAAATCCAAATGCGAGATCAGTTAGTTAGCGCTGATCAGTCAGTCAGAGCGCTGAAGGCTGAAGCGGAATCGCAGGGCTCTAAACTATGACAAAAATTTTCAACATTCATTACCATACCTACAACAACAGATCCAAGATTCAACTCCACCTCTACAAAGTGCTTGCTGTTGAGGACACCGACCTAGCAGAATTAGCAGAAAGAACTATGAGAATTGAACGAACTATACCCTATGGCTATGCTTAGGGAATTAATGATTATCAAAAAACATAAAAAAATTACACTCTTTCCAAGTGTGATACTGTAATCTTCTTCCTTCTGACTTATTGCCAAGATGGACGTGGCGTTAGCGGTGAAAAGAGCGAGGAAAACTGTTGATATCATAATCCACAACACTGCCAAGATCCGGGCAATAATTCCCTTGGGCGCTTTGTCACCATAGCTATAGTATAGATAGTGAACAATTGTTACTGGTTATACGGTGAAACAGTAATTAGTTTGCTCATGAGTCATGGTTATAAGTAGTTGGTTCATAGTTCATTGACAACAGTATATTAATTAACAATTATTCGCCGAAGGCGAGGTGATTATCGGTGAATAAAAACCGAGACGAAGTCGAGGTTTTTATTCACGATAATCACCGAGCCTGAGGTGAATAATTGTTTTAGTATAATTTCATAGGTGATTATTTAGAAAAAAATAAAAAATACTCATTTCTTCGTCATTTAATTGACAAAAAGGCTTCGGCCGCCATTTTGAAAATCGCTTAGGTGATTATCGCGTAATAATCACCTCAACGGCAGCCAATCAGCGTGGAGAATTTTCAATAATCACCTATGTAATTATACTAAATGCATTTAATACTCACCCTACAGTTGTCATAGTAACAACACTCCACCAAAATCCTTCAAACATGCCAATGTAAAACGGATTTGGAAAATCTTTTGGATTCACACGATGGTCCTAAAAGTGCAAATAATTTGTTTTATTATACATTGTAATTGGTAAAAGCAATTTGATTGGCTAAGAGCTTACAGTTAAATCGCGCAATCACGCAACCTACACAAAATTGAGTTATCTGCATTTAATCTGCTAGCAGATAACTCAGTTATCTGCTAGCAGATAACTGAATTTTGTGTAGGTTGCGTGAAATTGAATGAGTGCATCATGTACATTTCAAATGAGTGCACATTTCAATTTTCAAATGAATTAATTTAACTGTTGGACTTCCGGAGACTTGTTTATAGAAACGTTTTACCTGAACAGCTTTGCCAGAAATCATATTGAATCATATAGTATTAAAATACTATGTTTATTATTCTTCAAATGTATAATAAAACAATTATTGAATTCGGTTTTTGCGATATGCAAAATTATCAAGGTCTCGGTAAGCGTTATCAGCCTCGCCTTCGGCTCGGCTGATAACGCTTACCTCGACCTTGATAATTCCGCATATCACAAAAACCTCATCCAATAATTGTTAATTATCATAAACTCTGGCAAAACCCTGAATTTAATACGTGTACAAGAAAAAATAAATCAAATTCAGCAATACTGTTTGCCTATATGATTATGTTTTTAATTCATTTATAAAATCAGTGGGGATCCTTAAAGATTTGACAGGGGAAAAATAGAAAATATATGGCTATTTTGAGCGTCAATGAGTCAATGACAATGGTTCAAATAGCATTTGAATGATTTGATTTTCAAAAATATGTATTAAAAATAACAGCTTATAGACTACGGTATCATTTTCGCTGTTACAAAAGACAAATTAACTTTCTAAAAACGATAAAGCGGCATGCAGTTTATTCGCTTTTGCTCTATGGTAAGGCGTAAACAATTTTATAGAAATACTTTTGGTGTTTTTTTAATTTAAATATTAATAATAAGTTACACTCATCCACGCCAAAATGCCAATAACCCATGCAAAGGTGATGAGAAAAATCAAAATGGCCCAAGATTTCACAATGATTTCACCAACAAACACGGGTTCTTTTGGGTCTGGTTTAACCATAACTACTGCATGCCCTGGCGATCTTGAAAGCCGTATAAATGGTGTTGTTGAATCGTAAATATCCAGCGACGTTTTGTCAGCAAACTCGGGAAAGAATAGCTTCAAAACGCCGTCCTCCGGACCTCCGCGATCTACTTTAACGGTGTCCACCAGTATCTCTTCAACGCTTTTGTCGTCTTCCTCGATGGGGATAAATTCAACTGTCGACGTAGAGCAGCAAAGATTTACTGCATTGTTTATCATATCATAAAAAATCCCTGTATACGTACGATACTGCAAACCAAGGTAGATATCAAAGTACTTCTTGTGGTGAATTTCAACTTTTTTCAATGAACTGCATGAAGGTCCCATAGCATTTCCATAAGACGACGAAACAAACGTTAAAATGACCAGTAGCTTCAAGACTGTACAGGCACAAGTATTTGTTGCCATTTTAGAGAAAAAACCTGTTGTTTTTTCGTCAAAACATGATGAAATTTAAGTCAAACGTGTCTTCTTGTACGAGAGTCAGGCACGAAGACGTTTTCCTGAATGACGTGCTGACGTTTTTCAAATCCACAAAATAACGGTCACAACAGTTCACCTGCCTTTTCGTATATTATAATCTGATTCGTTATTTAACTTTTTGATGCTCAAAAACCAAAAATAAATTAGTTTTTCCAAACGTATATATATTATATACCGTATTTTAACTATTTCGCGTTTTCCTTCTTGCTTTCTTAACCGGTTTTTCTCCAAAATTTACTATAAATTATTCCAGGCCTACTAGAAACACTAGACAGGCTTTTTTTCGATCTAGGCTTGCTTTAATATATTGCCCAGAAAACTATAAGATGCATTTAACAGGAGCTGTTTAGAAAAGAAATACATGAATTATAGAGGAGTATTTATAAATATCCATCCCTCTCCATCTTGAACGCATTTTTACCCATTTGGACTGCTGTGATTTATCAAAATATTTCACATTTTTGATTTTCTCCAGAGCTGTGGCTCCCCATATGACCTCCTTTTCAAATGACAGATTGAATCACTGTCTCAAATTAAATTTCTTTATTGGTGCATGGGTCTCAATGAGAAGCTTTGACAGGAGGAAGGGAATTAAACAACAGCCCTTAAATCTAGTTATTTGCCTCCATATATAAATGTAAAGAATTAACATTATTTTCTCCCTCTGACATCAAACTATACAATCATTCTCATATAACACAATTAATGAAAACTGTTAATTTGTGGGTAATTATAAATTTTAATATAAAAATTCTTCAACATTTTATACAGATATAAATTTTCTAATTCTCATAATTACAAATATGTAAAAATTCTGTACATAAATAAATCATAATTGTTAGTTTTGAATAAAACATTTTCCAATAAGTTTTCATATAAACGCACAATAAATAATGCGAACAAGCTAATTGTAGCAACTCTGTTGCATGAATGCAGAACTACATATCATGAGGCTCTATATCTGGCGCGTATCCTGGTTGATTTGAGAGACCATCTTCGTCCAAGCCTCCAGATTGAACCCCACCATCCATATCAGTATTGGAAACTTCAGCCATTTCAATATCGCCTGTTAAATTTAGGGCAGGTTAAACATGCTTTTTTCAACTGATTAAGCTGTCGTGGTTTGTGTCTGAACTACCTGAGAAAGATATCTCAAACGTGGTGGTCCAGCGTAGGTAGTATGCTACAATAAGCTGTCGTGGTTTGTGTCCGAACTACCTGAAGAAGATATCTCAAACGTGGTGGTCTAGTGTAGGTAGTATTCTACAATAAGCTGTTGTGGTTTGTGTGTGAACTATCTGAAAAAGATATCTCAAACGTGGTGGTCTAGTGTAGGTAGTATTCTACAATAAGCTGCCGTGGTTTGTGTCTGAACTATCTGAAAAAGATATCTCAAACGTGGTGGTCCAGCGTAGGTAGTATTCTACTAAGCTGTCGTGGTTTGTGTCTGAACTACCTGAAGAAGATATCTCAAACGTGGTGGTCTAGTGTAGCTAGTACTCTACAATAAGCTGTTGTGGTTTGTGTGTGAACTATCTGAAAAAGATATCTCAAACGTGGTGGTCCAGTGTAGGTAGTATTCTACAATAAGCTGTCATGGTTTGTGTCTGAACTACCTGAGAAAGATATCTCAAACGTGGTGGTCCAGTGTAGGTAGTATTCTACAATAAGCTGTTGCGGTTTGTGTGTGAACTATCTGAAAAAGATATCTCAAACGTGGTGGTTCAGTGTAGGTAGTATTCTACAATAAGCTGTCGTGGTTTGTATCTAAACTGCCAGAAGTGATTGTAAGTCGATTGGCATGAGAGCGACCGCAAATATACCTTGTTGCTCCGAGCCATGATGGGCATGAATATTTTCCTTCCAATACATCCACAGATCCCAGGAGAGCCCAACCGCAATCAAGCAAGCAATAATGACAAAAAACCAATACGTCAACGTCAACAGAGCGTCGCTATCCAAAGGTACTTTTTCTTCTTTCTCTTCCTCATCACTACTGATTTGGGACGCGTCGAACGTCTCACGACGTGCCTTGAATAAACAAGAAGTAAGGACGCAATCGATAGTATTAATTATTGGATTGAATGATCTGATCATCGAAATAATGGTGTATTCTTTCCCATAATTGGTTTTTGTGAAAAAGCACGTATATTTATAAACTCCTTTTTGTATGAGAAATTTCCTATATTGAAAAGTACAATTTAACATGTCGTGGTTTGTATGTGAACTATCTGAAAAAAAATATTCAAACGTGGTGGTTCAGTGTATAGGTGTGAACTACCTGAAAAGATATCTCAAACGTTGTGGTCCAGTGTAGGTAGTATTCTACAATAAGCTGTTGTGGTTTGTGTCTGAACTACCTGAAAAAGATATTTCAAACATGGTGGTCCAGTGTAGGTAGTATTCTACAATAAGCTGTCGTGGTTTGTGTCTGAACTACCTGAAGAAGATATCTTAAACGTGGTGGTCCAGTGTAGGTAGTATTCTACAATAAGCTGTTGTGGTTTGTGTCTGAACTACCTGAAGAAGTTATCTCAAACGTGGTGGTCCAGTGTAGGTAGTATTCTACAATAAACTGTCTATTTTACCTTCTTTTCAAGCGTGGGCAATTCGTTTCTCAGACACTTAAGAAAACTTTCTTCCAAGGCTGTCATGTTCTTTGGGTCCACGGCGTAAGTCATTCCCATTTGAAACGGGTGATCCAGCGTGTTCGTGAGTTGAAATTCTTTCTTCATCACAGCGTTCTCCGGCAACGTTCTCAAGTAAAGCCAATCCAAGTAGTTTGGGAACACAATACGGTCGACCAGTCCAGTCTGGCTTGAGACCATGATACTTATCAAATTATCATATCCTCAAATAAAATACGAACAATATTAAACTCGAGTATCGAAACGTTGGGCCGTGATTGTATTTGTTTGTGATTCTATTTTTCTAAACTATTTTTGTTGTAACACCTACCAACCCAGCGCGCGCCAAGATTCAGTTCAACATCAAAGAAGTGCTTGCTGTTAAAACAACCAATCTAAAATTGTGAAATAAACGTGTCAATAAGCTGGGAACAAGTAAATTGAAGTAATGTGAACACAAGGTCATATTAGCTTGTTGAAACAACCTTGTAACAAGTCGGGAAGGTATACCTTCCTATTCTGTGACCTTGTCAACAAGCAATATATACATAATTACCGTTTTTCCAAGTGTGCTAGAGATATCTTCTTCTGCCTGACTTATTGCCAAGATGGAAGAGGCGTTAGCGGTGAACAGAGACAGGAAAACTGTTGAGATCATTATCCACAGAACAGCCAAGACCCTTCCAACTGCTCCCTTTGGTGTCTTGTCACCGTACCTAGAAGAGATACCAGTCAATTGGTGATGTAATTTGTAGGATCATGTTATAATATTTAAATACTGTCTTAGCTTTTACAGTTTTATACTCACCCTACAGTTGTCATAGTAACAACACTCCACCAAAACCCTTCAATCATGCCAATGTAAAACGGACTTGGAAAATCTTTTGGATTCACATGATGGTCCTAAAACAAAAACAAATTGGGATGATTAATTGACAATGGACAAATACTACAACGCGATGTTTTGCAAATTTCTGAACTGACAACCAATTGAAGTGATTTCAAATAAATTTGAGAACAGATATATAGCTATTCAATGGATACTGTCACATCTACTGCGGCTTTATAATATTATCGTCGCTATCTAGTACAGTGGCACAAAGCGAGATTGTTGTCAGAACTGTCTGATATTTTAATAAAGTAATTTTAGTACGAGTTTTTCAAGACTTTTTCCTGTGAAAACTCAAACAAAATTTACAAAAACAAGCAAGATACAAAAAGACCATTCGATACTTACACAGACCCACACCAAAATGCCAATTACCCAAGCAAAGGTAATCAAGAAAACCATAATGGCCCATGATTTCACGAATATTTCGCCCACAAACACAGGATCTTTTGGCTTCGGTTTGTTCCTAACCAGCGCAGGTCCGGGCGAGCGAGAAAGTCGTATAAACGGCGTTTGTGTATCGTAAACCTGAAGCAATTTCTTGTATGCAAACTCTGGAAAGAAAAACTGTAAAACGCCGTCGTTTGGATTGTTGCGGTTAGCCTTCACGGCGTCCAACACTAACTCTTCAATTTCCTTATTTTCCATCGGCGTTTGTTGTATTCTTTGAAACGTTACCTTTGCAGTAGAACAGCATAGCTCGGCTGCCTCTCTCATCATTTTCACGAAAAGTCCGGTTTCCGTAAGGCCGAACAGCATAGGGTTATCACCAAGGAACATATCAAAGTAGTTTTTATAGTTAATTTGGATCTCTGACAATGAGCTGCATCCAGGTCCCATGTTATTACCGGCGTAAGACGACGAAACACACGCCAAAATAAATAGCAGCTGTAAAACTAAACAGGTGCTGTATTTAGCCATTCTTTACAGCTGTAATTTCAACTTTTTGTCTTCAAAACATATTGAAATTCGCTTTCCTTTTTCCAAAAGTCAGAAAAATAAAAAATGACGACCGTTACTTTTCATTTGCTGACGAAATGCTGACGACATGCTGACGTGTTTAAAAATATACAGCAATGGCGGATTATAAGAAAATTAATGAATGCTCGCAAATCGCTATTTTTTGTCCCGCTTTTTCCCTACAAATGTTTAAAATACACTATATTTTACAGCATCATTTAATAAAAACAAAACATTTCATACAATTTTATACTAGAAAACAGGTGAAATAGCTTTTTAAAAGACCCAGTAGTGCGAACAACTTGTAACAACTTTGGTGCAAAAATGCAGAAAAAATTGGTATATCTACTGGGATAGTGAAGTGTAAACAAGCAAACGACAATGTTGAAACAACATTGCAATAAGTCTAAATATACGAGAGTACAATGTTGCGAGTTTTTGCGGATGTGGGTAAAAATATTTTGTCTAAGCCAAAATTGTTCAAAACCATGTCGCATCATCTTTGACATGCTGAGTTGTTTTCTACATTTTCCACTGTCATGGCAACATTCTCTTTCCCTGGCTCGATGTCCTCGACTTCTTCTAGAGAAAAATGAGAGTGAGTCAGGCAACATCATTATCATCACCATCATCATCATAATCATCATCACTATCATCATCATTATCATCATCATTATCATCATCATTATCATCATCATCATCAACATCATCATCATCATCATCATCAACATCATCACCATCAGTCATCACCATTATCATCATCATCATCGTCATCACCATTATATCACCATCATCATTGCCATCATAACTAACCTGAATTATCGGTCTTCCTTTTTGTGTAGTACTTCCACAGATCCCAAACTATACCAAAGCAAGCAAGACCAGCTATGGCGGCTAAAAGATAGCATGTTGTAGTCAGGAGGTTGTCTTGATTCAGAGCTGTAGTGCCATCACCTTTATCTTCTTTAGGGTAGGCTATTGACCCATACCCTAGCGCTCGTTTCAACTATGGTAGGAAAAATCGAAATGAGGGATTAGCATGTGTACATTCCATAATTATCATCAGCACAACTACCATAACCAACACCATAATCACCACCATCACTATTATCACTATCATTATCACCATCATCACCACTATCACTATAATCACCATCATCACCACCACTATCACCGTCATCACCATCATCACTATCATTACCACCACCATCACCATTATTATTATCATCATCATCATCAACAATACCATCATCATCATCACTATCATCACCATCATTACTACCATCATCATCATAACCATTATCATCATCACTACCATCATCATCATTATTATCATCATCACTATCATCATAATCATCATCACCATCACCATTATTATCATCATCATCAGCAATAAAACCACTATCGATCACCATCATCACAACTATTATCACCACCATCATCATAAGCTTACCTTTCTATCGCGAGCTGAAATTTCAGTCCTTAAACACCTCAGAAATACTTTATCGTCGGTGCTAATATATTCTGGGACCATTGACAGGACCATTCCAAGTTGAAAAGGCGATTCAAACACTTTGGCTATTTTATATATCTCTTTCGCTTCTTTATAAACATTATCCAACAACCAGATAAGATCTTTGTAATCAGGAAACAGTAATCGGTCTAATTTGCCTTCGTGGAGGGCTTTGTCCATATCGTAAAAATTGTTGAAGTCTACAAAAAGTAATCGCACATTTCTTATTGATTTACACGAGAGACAAGTCATCGTTCTAGATGCATCATTCGTCGCTTGACTCGTCCAATGAGGCAGGTGTAAAAGTCGGATCGGATTGCCAGTCCGGGTCGGATTAGGTCGGATCGTGCAGGTATAAAAGTCGGACCGGATCGCCAGTCCGCGTCGGATTAGGTCGGATCGTGCAGGTATAAAAGTCGGACTGGATCGCATTGATGACCGAATCGCTAGTCCGGCCGTGCCAAATTGGCAAAACGAAAATACACGCTTCATCATTTTTCCGATTTGCCATGCTGTGTAAATAACGCGGGAAAGATGCAAACTTCCATTTGTGTAAGTAACATTTCCCGGAATATCCTGATATTTCTAAATTTTCTAAAGATCCGACCTGATCCGACTTGGTCCGACCTAATCCGACCCGGACTTGCGATCCGGTCCGACTTTTACACCTGCCTCCATGTTTGTTTTGTTTTGAAGCAATCTGTGACCGTTACTTCTTTAAAACTAAACTGCCTTAAACTGATTGGTTGATTTAATCATCACAATGTTTTTCCACCAATCAGATCAGTTTGTTACAGATTTTTGCACTGTGATTACAGAAAATT
>CACRXK020000696.1:50000-51100 GCA_902702795.2 Paramuricea clavata | reverse complement strand
CCGGACTGGCGATCCGGTCCGACTTTTACACCTGCCTCGTCCAATGGATCATCAGTCTTGGTATAAACATAAGACAAACTATCCAGATCAACTAGCTAAGAATCCTAGCAATGGAAACAATGCCTGATATTGATCAGTTGGTAGAGCATTGGACTAGTATCCCAAAGGTCGCGGGTTCGATTCCCACCGTGGTCAAGCTAACTTTGCAGCCTGCACATGTACACTCAGAGTAACATCACAAACATCATTTTCCTCTAGTATAGACTGAAGCAATGAAGTTGTGATATTTTTGACTTACTGATAACTTGTGCTCCCAGATTTAACTGGAACTCGTCAAATTGTTTACTTTGAAAAACACCAATCTGCAAAGCATATCACAATGAATTATTATACGGGCCTATCTCAAACGTGGTGGTTCAGTGTAGGTAGTATTCTACAATAAGCTGTCGTGGTTTGTGTCTGAACTACAGAAGCAAGGAAGTAAAGATTCAAACCTTTTTCCCAATGGTTTCAGTATAATCCTCTTCTTGCAAGCTTTGATTAAGAATGGTAGTCGCGTTAGCCGTAAACAATGACAGAAACACAGCAGACATCATGACCCAGATAACTGCCAAGACTCTTGCAGGTACACTTCTTGGTGATTTGTCACCGTAACTGTCATGACAGAGAAGTCTGTTGAAAACTAACTTTATACTGGATAGCTCTATCAGTTCTAAACTGTTCTTCCTTGAGGTCTAGTAAGGATCATCTCTTATTGATCCAGTGTTACTACAGGAGGAAACCTAAACTAAACTACCTTTATTTATACTGGATAGTTCTATCAGTTCTGAACTGTTCTTCCTAGAAGTCCAGTAAGAATCATCTCTTATTGATCCAGTGTTACTACAGGAGGAAACCTAAGTTAGTATACTTACCCGACTGTTGTCATAGTAACAATGGCCCACCAAAATCCTTCAAACATTCCAAAAATAAATGGACTTGGGAATTCCTCAGGGTTCTTCCAGTGGTCCTGAATGGAAGACAGATTTTGGTGTAGTAAGATATGGCATGATGTGGTGTGTGCTACAGTGTAGAATGGCATGGTGTGGTAATGTAGTATG
>CACRXK020000696.1:0-45000 GCA_902702795.2 Paramuricea clavata | reverse complement strand
CTATCTCAAACGTGGTGGTTCAGTGTAGGTAGTATTCTACAATAAGCTGCCGTGGTTTGTGTCTGAACTACCTGAAAAAAATATCTCAAACGTGGTGGTCCAGTGTAGGTAGTATTCTACAATAAGCTGTTGTGTTTTGTGTCTGAACTAGAGAAGAAAGGAAGTAAAGATTCAAACCTTTTTCCCAATGGTTCCAGTATAATCCACTTTTTGCAAGCTTTGATTAAGAATAGTAGTCGCGTTAGCCGTAAACAGTGACAGAAACACAGCAGACATCATGACCCAGATAACTGCCAAGACTCTTGCAGGTACACTTCTTGGTGATTTGTCACCGTAACTGTCATGAGAGAGAAGTCTGTTGAAAACTAACTTTATACTGGATAGCTCTATCAGTTCTAAACTGTTCTTCCTTGAGGTCTAGTAAGAATCATCTCTTATTGATCCAGTGTTACTACAGGAGGAAACATAAACTAAACTAACTTTATTTATACGGGATAGCTCTATCAGTTCTACACTGTTCTTCCTAGAGGTCCAGTAAGGATCATCTCTTAGTGATCCAGTATTACTACAGGAGGAAACCTAAACTAAACTAACTTTATTTATACTGGACAGCTCTATCAGTTCTAAACTGTTCTTCCTAGAGGTCCAGTAAGGATCATCTCTTATTGATCCAGTGTTACTACAGGAGGAAACCTAAACTAAACTAACTTTATTTATACTGGATAGCTCTATCAGTTCTAAACTGTTCTTCCTAGAGGTCCAGTAAGGATCATCTCTTATTGATCCAGTGTTACTACAGGAGGAAACCTAAACTAAACTAACTTTATTTATACTGGATAGCTCTACCAGTTCTAAACTGTTCTTCCTAGAGGTCCAGTAAGGGTCATCTCTTATTGATCCAGTGTTACTACAGGAGAAAACCTAAACTAAACTAACTTTATTTATACTGGATAGCTCTATCAGTTCTACACTGTTCTGCCCAGAGGTCCAGTAAAGATCATCTCTTATTGATCCAGTGTTACCACAGGAGGGAACCTAAGTTAGTATACTTACCCGACTGTTGTCATAGTAACAATGGCCCACCAAAATCCTTCAAACATTCCAGAAATAAATGGACTTGGGAATTCCTCAGGGTTCTTCCAGTGGTCCTGAATGGAAGACAGATTTTGGTGTAGTAAGATATGGTATGACGTGGTGTGTGCTACAGTG
Source organism: Paramuricea clavata (assembly GCA_902702795.2). NCBI lineage: Eukaryota > Metazoa > Cnidaria > Anthozoa > Malacalcyonacea > Plexauridae > Paramuricea > Paramuricea clavata. Next base: position 43,791 of record CACRXK020000696.1, on the reverse strand, counting down.
TAGAATGGCATGGTGTGGTAGTGTGGTATGGGGTATGGTATGGTATGGTATGTGCTATGCATGTTGATGAGAGCTTTCACTACGCGCGGGGTAATATCCAATCAACTCTCATGAAAACAGCAAACTCTCGCTTCTCAACTTTCATCTGGGCTTAATACTCACAGCAATCCAGCCTAAGATTCCAACCAACCACGACATCGTCAACATCATCGCCAACATGGGAGTTGACTCTTTAAAAATATGGAACACCGACACTTGTTCTTTCGACTCAGGTTTCAGCATTATGACCGCTTGACCTGGCGAGCGTGAAAGCTTGACAAAATTCAATTCAAAATCGTACACAATTTTCTCCTTGCTGGTGGCGAACTCGGGGAAATAAAACACGAAGGGTCTTGGGATTGCTGTATCATTGGACATGGGCATGGCCGTAAGGGCTAGCTCTTCGACTTCCATTTCGGATGGATTCAACTTCGTGAAATTGAGGTCCATAAAATGGCAGCAATTGTTCACGGCCGCTTTAATATAAGTGTAGAAGGAGCCGTGTTTGCCAATTGATTGGCTAGTATGGTTAAATCGAAGATATATTCCAAAATAATCTTTATATCGTATTTCGACGTTGCTAACTCGGTTACACGCACGTTCTCCTGCATAGCCTTGTCCTTCGCCTCCAGTAAAACACGATATTAAAATTGCCAAGCCAAAGAGAAAAAACTTTTGCATTTTTTTGCGCGAGGTTTGGGTATGAAAACTTTGTATGTGTAGCAAATATTCACGTAAAAATTTAAACAAATTTGACAGGAAAAGCGTTTCAGTTCTCAACTCAAACACAAAATGTTAAACTTCTATAACTTTACTTTTGATCCCTGATAGCTTTTAGGTCAACTGAATGTTAGTATTTAGTTCAGCTTTTTTGGATAATAAACTTCTCTCTCTTTAATAGAGAAAGCAATCAAAACAAGCACCAGTGCATTAGCAAACGAACGCAATGCTAATGTTCCTAAGCAAATTTGTTAATTGTTTGTCGTGTGAATTAGTTGACGACTGTCCACTTTATTTGCACAACGTTGAATAAAGAAAGGCTTTTGAACAGATATACCCAACGGCACTTTCGTGGTGGAATGAACGAGTATACTATCTGTATGTTTCCGAGCACAATTTGTCTGCAAGTTCGGCTTTTTATACCGTTTCAATTTCCCTCTGTCATAAATATTCCACTAAATTACGTACTGACCGTTGCTATACACAAAACAGCTCTTCAAAGAAGCGTTACCAAACAATAAACCATGGCACAGGAACTCTTTAACAAGCAATGTAAGCCATCCAAATTCGCCTTTTCAGCCTAAAAATAAGTTTAGAACATGATAGATGAAAAGACTTCTCAGTTTAGGTCTTTAAACAAAACAACAAATTGTATAACAATATCAATGATGTATTTGCATGACATTTCACTCTGACACCTGCTTCCCAACCGGGCGCAATTAAAAGCCACACATTTCGCTCACCTGTTAGAAATACCCCAGCCAAGCACCTGCGCGAATATTAGACAAATTCAACAACAATTTTGAAATTCAATTGTTACATGCTATATTGTAGTTTGAAAATATGGACTTTTGGATGTAACATACGGATAAGCGAGAAAGACTAGTGATTTGAAACACAGAGAAATTAGTCAAAGAACAATGCCATAGCATGCGTTTATAAGCGTTTATACGCTCACAAATCGCTATATTTTGTCCCGCTTTTCCCCTACAAATATTTAAAATACACTATATTTTACAACATCATTTAGTAAAAACAAAATACTTCATACAATGTGATAGAAAACAAGTAAAATAGCTTTTTAAAAGACCCAGTAGTGCGAACAACTTGTAACAACTTTGGTGCAAAAATGTAGAAAAATTGATATATCTACTGGGATAGTGAAGGGCAAACGAGCAAACGACAATGTTGAAACAACATTGCAATAAGTCTAAATATACGAGAGTACAATCTTGCGAGTTTTTGCGGATGTGGGTAAAAATATTTTGTCTAAGCCAAAATAGTTCAAAGCCATGTCGCATCATCTTTGACATGCTGAGTGTCTTTGTTTTCCACATTTTCCACTGTCATGGCAACATTCTCTTTCCCTGGCTCGATGTCCTCGACTTCTTCTAGAGAAAAATGAGAGTGAGTCAGGCAACATCATTATCATCACCATCATCATCATAATCATCATCATCATCATCATCATCATCATCATCATCATCATCATCATCATCATCATCATCATCATCATCATCATCATCATCATCATCATCATCATCATCATCATCATCATCATCATCATCACCATCATCATCATCATCACCATCATCACCATCATCATCATCATCATCATCATCACCATCATCATCATCATCATCGTCATCACCATTATATCACCATCATCATCATCATCATAACCAACCTGAATTATCGGTCTTCCTTTTTGTGTGGTACTTCCACAGATCCCAAACTATACCAAAGCAAGCAAGACCAGCTATGGCGGCTAAAATATAGCATGTTGTAGTCAAGAGGTTGTCTTGATTCAGAGCTGTAGTGCCATCACCTTTATCTTCTTTAGGGTAGGCTATTGACCCATACCCTAGCGCTCGTTTCCACTATGGTAGGAAAAATTCAAATGAGAGATTAGCATGTTTACATTCCATAATTATCATCAGCACAACTACCATAACCAACACCATAATTACCATCACGACTATCATCATCATCATCACTATTACCATCATCATCATCATCACTACCATCATCATCACCATAATCACTACCATCACTATCATCACCACCATCATTATCATCATCATTACCATCACCACCAACATTATTATTATCATCATCATCAACATCACATCACTATCATCACCATCATTACTACCATCATCATCACCATTATTATCATCATCATCAATATCACCACGATCACCATCATCACAACTATTATCACCATCATCATCAATGAGCTTACCCATCTCTCGCGAGCTGAAATTCCGGTCCTTAAACACCTCAGAAATAAATTATCGTCGGCGCTAATATATTCTGGGAGCATTGACAGGACCATTCCAACTTGAAAAGGTGATTCAAAAACTTTGGCTATTTTAAATTTCTCTTCCCCTTCTTTATAAATATTATCCAATAACCAGATAAGATCTTTGTAATCGGGAAACAGAAACCGATCAATTTTGCCTTCGGTGAGGGCTTTGTCCATATCGTAATAATTGTTGAAGTCTAAAAAAAGTAATCGCACATTTTCATTTGATTTACACGAGAGGACAAGTCATCGTTCCAGATGCATTATTCGTCTCTTGACTCGTCCGTTCTAGAGTAAACAAGAGATAAACTATCCAGATCAGGGCCGTACGCAGGATTTTTTCACCAGGGGGCAGTAAGACCCAAGGCATGAGAAAGACCGCCAGCAATGGCAGCATGCTGCCAGAAAAATTTTTTAATCTCACAGGACATTTAAATTTAAAGAAAGCAAGATATCAAGAATGAAGCTGGAGAAATTTCAAAAATCAGCATTAAAGTAACAAACATCACAATTAGAGCATAAATACAATAATCAGAATCATCTCTTACTGATATTTTTCACTTACTGATAACTTCTGCTCCCAGATTTAACTGAAACTCGTCAAATTGTTTACTTTGTAAAACACCAATCTGCAAAGCATATCACAATGAATTATTATACAGGCCTATCTCAAATGTAGTGGTCCAGTGTAGGTAGTATTCTACAATAAGCTGTCGTGGTTTGTGCCTGAACTACCTGAAAAAGATATCTCAAATGTAGTGGTCCAGTGTAGGTAGTATTCTACAATAAGCTGTCGTGGTTTGTGTCTGAACTAGAGAAGAAAGGAAGTAAAGATTCAAACCTTTTTCCCAATGGTTTCAGTATAATCCTCTTCTTGCAAGCTTTGATTAAGAATGCTAGTCGCGTTAGCCGTAAACAGTGACAAAAACACAGCAGACATCATGACCCAGATAACTGCCAAGACTCTTGCAGGTACACTTCTTGGTGATTTGTCACCGTAACTGTCATGAGAGAGAAGTCTGTTGAAAACTAACTTTATACCTGGATAGTTCTATCAGTTCTAAACTGTTCTACCCAAAGGTCTAGTAAGGATCATCTCTTATTGATCCAGTGTTACTACAGGAGGAAACCTAAACTAAACTAACTTTATTTATATTGGATAGCTGTATCAGTTCTAACTGTTCTTTCTAAAGGTCCAATAAGGATCATCTCTTATTGATCCAGTGTTACTACAAGAGGAAACCTAAATTAATATACTTACCCGACTGTTGTCATAGTAACAATGGCCCACCAAAATCCTTCAAACATTCCAGAAATAAATGGACTTGGGAATTCCTCAGGGTTCTTCCAGTGGTCCTGAATGGAAGACAGATTTTGGTGTGGTAAGATATGGTATGGTATGTGGTGTGTGCTACAGTGTAGAATGGCATGGTGTGGTAGTGTGGTATGGTATACGGTATGGTATATGATATGATATATGATATATGGTATGATATGGTATGGTATGGTATGGTATAGTATGGTATCGCTTCTCAATTATAATCAGCTTTCATCCGGGCTTAATACTCACAGCAATCCAGCCTAAAATTCCAACCAACCACGACATCGCCAACATCATCGCCAACATGGGAGTTGACTCTTTAAAAATATGGAACAACGACACTTGTTCTTTCGACTCAGGTTTCAGCATTATGATCGCTTGACCTGGCGAGCGCGAAAGCTTGACAAAATGCAATTCAAAATCGTAAACAATTTTCTCCTTGTTGGTGGCGAACTCGGGGAAATAAAACACGAAGGGTCTTGGGATTGCTGTGTCATTGGACATGGGCATGGCCGTAAGGGCTAGCTCTTCGACTTCCATTTCGGATGAATTCAACTTCGTGAAATTGAGGTCCATAAAATGGCAGCAATCGTTCACGGCTGCTTTAATATAATTGTAGAAGAAGCCGTGTTTGCCAATTGATTGGCTAGTACGGTTAAATCCAAGATATATTTCAAAATAATCTTTGTATCTTATTTCGACGTTGCTTACTCGGTTACACGCTTGTTCTCCCGCATGACCTTGTCCTTCGCCTCCAGTGAAACACGATATTAAAATTACCAAGCCAAAGAGAAAAAACTTTTCCATTTTTTTGCGGGAGGTAATTTGGGTATGAAAACTTTATATGTGGAGTAAATATTCACGTAAAAATTTTAACAAATCTCGCAGGGAAAGCGTTTCAGTTTTCAACTCAAACACAAACTGTTAAACTTCCATAATCTACTTTCGATTCCTGATAGCTTTTAGGTCAAAGTGTTAGTATTTAGATTAGCTTTTTTGGATAATAGGAAAGCGTAATAAATCGATGCAGTAAATAAGATATTTAGCAGGCTGGCGTTATAATCCTTTTAGAGCATATAATATCTTCTCTGTCTTTAAGAATTCAATTGAGAAAGCAAACAAAACAAGCACCAGTACATAAGCAAACGAACGCAAAGTTCCTAAGCAAACTTGTTAACTGTTTGTCGTGTAAATTAGCTAGTGTCCACTCTGTACAACGTCGAATAAATGAAGGCTTTTGAACAGATATACCCAACGGCACTTTCGTCGAGGAATGAACGAGTATACTATCCGTATATTTCCGAGCACAATTTGTCTGCAAGTTCGCCTGTCTTAAATATTCCAAATAAATCACGTTAAATTGCGTACCGACCGTTGCTACAAAACAGCTCTTCAATGAAGCGTTACCAAACAATAAACCATGACACAGAAACTCTTCAACAAGCAATTTAAGCGATCCAAATTCGCCTTTTTAGCGTAAATCTAATTTTACAACACGGTTAGATGAAAAGACTTCTCAGTTTAGGTCTTTATACAAAACAATAAAATTGTATAACTATATCAATGATGTATTTGCATGACATTTCACTATGACACCTGCCTTCCAACCGGGCGCAATTAAAAGCCGCACATTTCGATCACCTGTTGGAAATACCCCAGCAAAGCACCTGCGCGAATATTAGACAAATTCAAAAACAATTTTGAAATTCAATTGTATATGCTACATTGGTCATTGTAGTTTGAAAATACGGGCTTTTGGACGTAATAGTACACGGATAAGGGAGAAAGACTATAGTGATTTGAAACACAAAGAAATGAGTCAAAGAACAATGCCACAGCGAGTGTTTATAAGCGTTTTTTGTTGGGGTTAGTGTTACAGCCAGTTATGATTCTCTCCGCTGTTGTATATGCGTGTTTGTGTGTGTTTGTTGTCTGTCTGTCGGTACAGTAACTTAAAAATATCAAACGTATTAATATGAAAATTTGTAGGACAAATGGACATTTCCCAAGGACAAATTCATGACATTTTGGTTAAATTTTGATGCAAATTGGATGAGAATTGGTCTTGCTGTGCCGAGCAGAGTAAACTCAATACGTAATTAGGCCATTACATAATTTATGTATGATTCGTAACTTAATTCGCTGGCGGGAGGTATATAAGGCCGATTTACACGACCAGTGTTTTGGGCACGGCACCCCTAAAAATGGGCACCCGTGCCCAAAATTTTAGGCACGGCACCTCTGCCTTTTGGCGTGTAAACGTGACAAAAATCGGCACCGGTGCCGCAAAATTTAAACGTGCCGAGACTTTCTCACGAGGTAGTCTCGGCACGTCTAGCAAGGGGTGCCGTGCCCAAATTTCGAAAAAAATAAAAAATATGTTCGACATCGAGAATGCGCAAAACAAATTGTCTTCTTTCCAACATGGCAGCAAGCGGCGAAAAACTACAACTTGCCAAAAATAAAAAAAACAAGGTTAAAAAACAAATTTAAATAACACTGAATGTGAATGTTGCTCTAGTTGACTCGGAAATTTTTATACCACTGTTCGTCGCTGAAGAGAGCAGTAACTAGCTAGGTCGTAGCAAATAGCTGTCGTTCGATGCGTCCATACCTCTCGAAATCGTGGCGGGTGAATACAAGATGGCACAAAATTTATGCGAGAAAACAACCCCTTTCGTCTTAAAGGGCCTGTTCATATGGGCAAAGGTTATTTCGGTTGACGAGAAAACTTTTCGACTAGCCAAATATACTTTTGTTCTGTCCACATGCATGGAGAAATGTTATTCCGCTTACCGGGTAAAGTTTCCGGCTGTGACATAGCAGAATTGATATTGAACTGAAAAGTCAGTACTGACACGACAGAAAGCTATCCTGCCAAGCGGGAACTAGAGTTGTGTTCATATGGGAAAAACGTTATCACTCGACAAGCGAGATCTCGGTACATACACGGGAAAACGTTTTGTATTATATGAACGCAGTGTATATAAACAAACTTTTCATATTATTTTCATACCAAGGCGAGATCTCGCTTGTAAACGTTTCGAAAAGTTTTTTCACTAACGAGGATAACTTTTGCCCATATGAACTAGCCCTTGAAGTACGTTCCTAGTATAGTTTATTCTTTAAAATATACCGTCGTAAACGGAAAATAGAGGTGCCGTTTTCCGATGGGCACACACTGGATATCAATTGAATTGAAAAGATGCTGATACGACAGAAAGTCAGTATCCCGCTAAGCGGTAAAGTTGTGTTCATGCATATGGGAAAAACATTATTCCGGTCACCGAGATTTGGCTTGTCAACAAGCGAGATCTCGGTACACGGGAAAACTTTTTGTCTCATATGAACGCAGTGTAACTTTTCATATTATTTTCATACCAAGGCAAGATCTCGCTTGTAAACTTGTCGAACCGCTAACCGAGATAACTTTCCGCTAACCCCGATCGCTACTGTGAACCGGGATAAATTTTGCCCATATGAGCCTTACTAGCCTTAAAGTACTTTTCTAGTATTGAATTGGCTTTTTCCCTCGATTTTCCGCTCATATAATACTCTTCTTCGTTCCAATAAATATAAATATATAATTCTATTTCTGTCCGACATATTTATTCTTTAATTAAAATATACCGTCGTAAACGGAAAGTAGAGGTGCCGTTTTCCGATGGGCACGGTGCCTATCATAAAAGTGTGTTTACAAAATGTTGTCGTGTAAACGAGTAAATAGCGAAGAGGCGGTTTTGGCACGGTGCCCATTTTCAGGGGTGCCGTGCCCAAAACGCTTGTCGTGTAAACCGGCCTATAGTTTCCAAGTGTCCTCTACAGGGTGTATAAAAAAAACTGAACGGATTTGAAATTGCTCTCAATTTCGAAAAACAGCTATTAGTATCCAGTTTTTGATATATATTGTTTCTTTGGGTACTTATAATGTAGAATAATAAAAAAATTTCTCGAACTCAAATTTTGTGAACCAGGGGGGGGGTGTCTTTTCCAACAAACTAAAAATGGCTTGCGCACGAAATTTAAAAGCTTTAATCATATTTTGAGTTGATAGATGGAAAATCTGTTGGGTTTTTAATTACTGTACAAAATTTCAGACAATTTGCTTTAGTTTAAGCCCCGCGTGAATAGTTAAAGGGCTTAAACTAAAGCAAATTGTAATTGTAATTAAAAACCCAACAAATTTTCCATCTATTAACTTAAAATATGATTAAAGCTTTTAAATTTCGTGCGAAAGCCATTTTTAGTTTGTAGGAAAAGACACCCCCCCTGGTTCACAAAATTTGAGTTCGAGAATTTTTTTTTATTATTCTACATTATAAGTACCCAAAGAAGCTATATATATCAAAAACTGGATACTAATAGCTGTTTTGGGAAATTAAGAGCAATTTCAAATCTGTTCAGCTTTTTTTTATACACCCTGTAGAACATGGCTGACGCAAGATACGCGGTTGGCATGGCTAAAATTTAACCTGCTGTTTTAGTTTGTGTATTTCTGCACGTCTGTTTATTTCAAAACTTCAGAGATGAAAACTCCTATCGATCCAGACAAGATCTCTGAAGAAATATTTCCAAATTTATAGACAAGCTGTCAGGAAGTTTGCTTTGAATTTTAGGTTAACCTAGGGTTAAACTAACACAGCTTTGAACAACCCGCCCCAGACTTAAAGACAACTGCTGATTTCTGCTAATGACAATAAATATTTACAACAACTATAAGCATGCGATCTTCACGATAACTTTTGAAAAACAAATATACTCAAGCTTTGTCGGAACGTTTCATCTTTCACCTTCAAATCGTTTCAACTCCAAACCTGGAATTTAAATTTTTTAAACTTAGTCCAATCCGTGGTCTGTACTGCCCCCCCCCCCCAATCCCCACCCCGGAAACTGCGGATTAAAAAGATCAAATACTTACTGGTATTTTTCAATTCTATCTCTTGTTTCCTAGCATATTTCCTGACGAAGACACATAAATCCCAAATAAAACCAAGGCTAATTATACCACTGACAACATACATCAGCATTTTACCCAATTTCAACATTAATGTTGTGTCCATTGAACCAGATGTGAGATCCTCCCGTCTTTTGATTTCGGAATAATTCGCAATCACCTGCAAAAAAAGCGAGCTTTGTTATTTCTGCCTAAACTGTTCTATCCAGAGGTCCAGGAAGGGTAATCTCTTATTGATCCAGTGTTACTACAGGAGGAAACCTAAACTGAACTAACTTTACTTATACTGGACAGTTCTATCAGTTCTAAACTGTTCTTTTTAGAGGTCCAGTAAGAATCGTCTCTTATTGATCCAGTGCTACTACAGGAGGAAACCTAAACTAAACTAACTTTATTTATACTGCACAGCTCTATCAGTTCTAAACTGTTCTTTTTAGAGGTCCAGTAAGAATCGTCTCTTATTGATCCAGTGTTACTACAGGAGGAAACCTAAGCTAAACTAACTTTATTTATACTGGATAGCTCTATCAGTTCTACACTGTTATTCCTAGAGGTCCAGTAAGGATCATCTCTTGTTGATCCAGTGTTACCACAGGAGGAAACCTAAACTAAACTAACTTTATTTATACTGGATAGCTCTATCAGTTCTAAACTGTTCTTCCTAGAGGTCCAGTAAGGATCATCTCTTATTGATCCAGTGTTACTACAGGAGGAAACCTAAACTAAACTAACTTTATTTATACTGGATAGCTCTATCAGTTCTAAACTGTTCTTCCTAGAGGTCCAGGATAAGAATCATCTCTTAAACTAACTTTATTTATACTGGATAGCTGCATCACAAAGCAGACAATACTCGCCTTTAAAGTTTGTTCCTGAACAAAGCTGCTTAAACAGAAATAAAAATGCTCATGGCCAGTGACAGAGTTAAGATGTAGAGGATAAACCAAGACTAAACCAAGTTGAAACGGTTGGTCGAGTATTTTAGCGACATAGAGATGTTCTTGCATGATATCCACTTTGGTTTCCATCATTAGGAAATGTATAAAATGAGGAAATAACAATCTGTCTATCTCTTTGTTTAGCAAGGCCTCCGCCATACGCTCGGCGTTGCTAAAGTCTAGACGTGAAGAAAAGCGGACCAAATGACCGATGTTCTAAATTCTCAACATCAAAGTGTCAGCACCATTGAACTATAAGTAAACTGGAAGGCTAACTCGGGGAGGGGGAAATTGAAGGCAGTTGCATGCATTTTAGTTTTTCTGAGTTATGAGCAGAAATACTCAACACTGAACGTTGTGCTGTAATTATGAAACTGAAGCTATTGGAAAACGCTATTTGGTGTAGAAATTTCAAGACTTTAGCTGAAAGGAAAATATACAAAAACTACAAAAATAATTGCCGATAATTTTTCATTTTCTGGCCGAATGGCAGTTGTTTTTGTATTTGAAATTTCCACACCGAATAGCAATTTTCAATAGCTTCAGTTTGATATACAGCCCAACATTTGGGATCAAGTATTTCTGCTCATAACTCAGAAAAACTATTTTGGCTTCAGCAAATCATAGGCCTTCATCATAGCAGTTAGCCGTCCAGTTTATTTATAGTTCAATGGTAAACACTTACCAACGATCTCCGCTCCCAAGTTCATTTCACGCTCAACAAAATCTTTGCTGTTAAGTGTTCCGATCTGAAAAAGAATTCACATAAACGAGCTTGGTAAAGTAACAAAGTGGGAATGTGATAATCATCCTGACCTAAGCTCAATTACGAAGGACCTCATTGAGTCGAAGGCTTTCTAAGGACGCCTCTGGCAGCCTTTTTTCACTTTTTCGAAACGTTTCTCAATCGGCAAACAAACTTAAAAAGTATGTTTAGTGCTTTATCTGTAAAATAATGCTAAAATGAAGAGATTTTAGATGATACGCCAAAGAGAAAATGATGTCTGAAGTTCAGTAAGTTTTGCTTATACTGCTGTAAATATGGCGTCAATTTTAAAGCATCATTGATAATTATATTATAATTGACAATTTTTTACTATTATTTTATGTTTCTCAACCGGCAGATGCATTTAAAAAGGTTGCTAACTGTATAAACTAAAGAATAATGCTAAAACAAAGTAATTTTGGAAGGAACGCCAACAATATTTTAGGTTTTGAACACTTTTCATTGCAAATACGTGACAATGAAAACAATTGCCTCTTAATTAGAAAAATAATGTCACCTTAAGCCCAATAGTTCCCTGTATCTTAGCGAGATGTTGTGTCGCGATGATCGACGTGGTGTTGGCGGCAACCAAGGCGAGCATTATATAACTAAATAGCATCCACACGATCGTCAATAATCTGGCGAAGAAACTCTTGGGTGCTTTATCTCCATAACTGAAATATGAAAACACTATAAGATATTTATACGTTGGGCGGTAGAGAGCGCAGTTTCATACTAGAGACGGGTTGTCAGTCTTAAGATTGATGAACTGTCAAACTCACCCTACAGTTGTCATAGTAACAACAGCCCACCAAAATCCTTCAAACACTCCCCGAACAAATGGACGTGGAAATTCTTCCGCATTATTCCAGTGCTCCTGAAATGAGAAAATGTCTCTCCCATTTGATAGTACGTTCCTTATAGAGAAACATCAACTAAACTAGCTTTATTTATATTGGATAGCTCTATCAGTTCTAAACTGTTCTTCCTAGAGGTCCAGTAAGGATCATCTCTTATTGATCCAGTGTTACTACAGGAGGAAACCTAAACTAAACTAAACTAACTTTATTTATACTGGATAGCTCTATCAGTTCCAAACTGTTCTTCGTTGAGGTCCAGTAAGGATCATCTCTTATTGATCCAGTGTTACCACAGGAGCAAACCTAAACTAAACTAACTTTATTTATACTGAATAGCTCTGTCATTTCTAAACTGTTCTTCTTAGAGGTCCAGTAGAAAGGATCATCTCTTATCAGAACTTACCAAAAACCAAACCACCAGACCAAACACCAACGCAAATCCAAAGAGGAGTATCAACAGTGGCAACGAAGGCCTCAATATCTCCCAGGGGTCAGGCCCAAACTTCGCCTCTGTTCTCAGCATGACGACAGCATGACCGGGGGACCTTACCATCGGGAGAAAAATCCTCGGATATGCGTAAACTTTCGTTGCACCTTTGTCGGAAAACTCGGGAAAATAGAAGATAAACTTTTTGGGATCAATTGTATTGTTGCGCGGACGAAAGGTATAAAGAAACACGTCACGTTGGGCTAAAGTGCTTATCGGGTATTTGGCTTCGCTATTTCCAAAACGTACAAAACTTACGTTGACATTAGGGCAGCACGCTGTAACGGCTTCGTTTATAATTCTCACAACAATGCCATTTCTGTCAACCTCCTGTTTTTCAGAGCCATTGACTCCGCTTAAATAAATAGCATAATAATTGCGGAATCGAATTTCGACCTCGCTTACATTTCGACAATATTCAAACGGCAATCGGAAACCACTATCGCCACCAACACGACTGAAAATCATGCACAAAATTATAAATACTGACGCCGATTTACTGCCACGCTCAAAATCACACATATTTGATATTTTGTCGATACGTTGCGACTTCAACGTATATTCTACATACACACGTCTTAGCCTTGAGGAGTTTTTCAGGCACTGAATAAATGTTTCCAAAGACAGGTGAAATTGGCGATTGCCTTTTATTGCAATTCAGCCCTTCCTGTAGTTTAATTAAAGGCAATTAAGCATAAACGATGTTTATTGGCGTGATTAAAATGAGTTGTCAAAACGACAGGGTTTTTAATGAAATAAAATTAAATTGAAGATGAATTTTTCAAAACAAAAGATAATTGACATTGGCGAAAATTACAGAGTTGCCCCTTAGCCTAATATAAAGCATCAGATTGAATGAACCCGAGTTGACAAGCGAGAGTTTTCTCAACTTTCATTGCTTGATCAAACGAGAACAAGAGTTACATGAGAGTTGACAAGCGAGAGTTTACATGAGAGTTTTCTCAACTTTCATTGCTTGATCAAACGAGAACAAGAGTTGCATGAGAGTTGACAAGCGAGAGTTTACACGAGAGTTTTCTCAACTTTCATTGCTTGGTCAAACGAGAACAAGAGTTGCATGAGAGTTGACAAGCGAGAGTTTACATCAGAGTTTTCTCAACTTTCATTGCTTGGTCAAACGAGAACAAGAGTTACATGAGAGTTGACAAGCGAGAGTTTACATGAGAGTTTTCTCAATTTTCATTGCTTGGTCAAACGAGAACAAGAGTTACATGAGAGTTGACAAGCGAGAGTTTACATCAGAGTTTTCTCAACTTTCATTGCTTGATCAAACGAGAACAAGAGTTACATGAGAGTTGACAAGCGAGAGTTTACATGAGAGTTTTCTCCACTTTCATTGCTTGGTCAAACGAGAACAAGAGTTGCATGAGAGTTGACAACAATGAATAAGAATACAAACATATATTATATTTCACCATATACAAACATGCCCTTTAATAACAACAATTATATTAACTTGTTCTATTTATGAATTCTCTGATGTGCTAAGAAGTCGCACAAGTCTTTGAACGTAGCGTCACATTTATTACAGTTATACATAGATGGCTTCTTCTTGATTGGTAAATTTTGGCGAACACTTTGAGTTGAGATTTCTTCGTTCAAACTATTGCTAAAACTTCCGTCCTGTATTCCCGAATTCTCATTCACGATAGTTTTAAAACATTCATCTCCTCCACCAAATTTTCGCTTTCTAAGTCTACTTGCTCCAAAGTCTTCACCAAAATCTGAACTGTCTTCTGACCCAGAGTTCAAACAACGTTTCTGTACTCTAGATCTTTCGTCTCCTCCACTAATCTTTCTCTTTGTAGGTTTAATTCGTCTAAATCCTTCACGAAACTCTGAATACTCCTTATTCCCCAAATCATTCTCAAAGGCGCCTCGCTCTTGTTGTAAAGTTTCTTCGCTAAAACCCTCGATGCCAGGATTCTTATTTTCGCTCACAACGTTTTCGATCAAACGGGTCCCCTTGTGTTCTTTCCTGTTATGACGAACAAGCCCCGAGCGAAATTTGAACGCCTTTCCACAAAGTGCACAAGCAAAAGATTTGACGTCGGTGTGCTTGTATGCGTGTTCTCGTAGTTCAGAACGTTTCCAAAACGTTCTAGGACACTGAAAACACCTGTGAATCTTTTTATCCTTCAAATATTCCAGATGATAAGCATCAAAATTATTTTGCGTGATGTCCAGATTTTGGTCTTTCATTTCAGAACTACTTTGTTCCTGCAGAATTCTGTTCTTCGCCCTTTCAAGGCGGTCGTGGACAAAATTCTCTTGCGTCGTGTCCAAATTTGTTTCTTGTTGTTGATTTTCATGGAACTTGCGTTTAAAAGTACTCTTTTCCTGCATGAAAAATTTCCCTTCCTTTGACGTAGTCGCAACATCACCAACTTGCCGCTTGTCCGTTGTTCTTTTTTCAACGTTATTCTGCTCACAATTTTTTTCTGTAAAATTAATATCTTTATACAAAACTTCGTTTACAATTGATCCAGGATTGACTTTCCCCACTGTAGAACACTCACTGTTGTTCGCTACTCTTTCATCGGACATTTTTCTAACACTTTTCCTACCCAGTCCATAATGCTGTTCTTTGACATGCCTGTTCAGCGAACCTTTATACTTAAATGTCTGCTGACAAAACTCACACGTAAACGACATCTCATCACTATGTATACGTTTATGCTTCCGTAATGCGGTTCGATTTCGAAACATTTTCGGACAGTCCTCACACTTGAACACTTCAACTTCACTGCATCTCTCCATTTTAAGATGACTTTGTTGAACTTTGCTTTCCTCGGAAACATTTGGTTGTACGTTTTCAAGCTTTTCATCGTAAACATCAACATTATCGTGCTCCAACTTTCGTTTTTCCTGCTCAATTTCTTGCAATCTCTGTTGAAAATCATTCTCCTTGTTCTGTGTGGTATGATTCTGTTCGTGTTCACTCGTTTCTTTTATTTCAAAATTACTCTGCTCAGAATTTTCGTCTTTATAATCATTGTCGACTTCTTTTACAGTTTCTCCCAAACTGTTTTGAAGATGATCTTTTCTAAGTGAAGAACAACCATTTTCACTACCTTGCTCCTCATCGAATATCAACCTTGGTTCACAACTTTTTTCTTTCAAATTACCGTCATTATTGTCGTTCAAAATTGCTTTAGGGTTACTGAATTCATCAGGAAGATTAACGTTCTTCTGTGAAGAACAACTGTTCGCATTATTTTGCCTTTCACTGGACAGCACCCTTGAACTCTTTCTCCTCATACCATAATGTTGTTCTTTAACATGACGACACAGGGAAGGTTGGTGCTTGAAATGCTTCCCACAAAAGTCACAAGAAAATTCTGCACGTGAATTCTCAAATTTATCGTCATGGGCATTAAAACTATCTTGCTTACTGTCCAATTGTCTTTCTTCTTGGTCAATTTCTTGCAAATCGTGTTCAAAACTGCATCCATTCTTGTTTAAATGATCATTTTCTTGTGCGAAACCTTCCTGCGCCATAGTTGCATTATTAGTTTGTTCATCATCAAAATTATCTTGCTGACTCTCTGAAGTTCTTTCTTCTTGATCAATTTCATCCAAAACGTTTTCAAAACTGTTCCCCTTGATGAAATTATCCTTTTCTGAATGTTCATTTTCATCACTTTCTTTCATTTCTGAATGTTCATTTTCATCACTTTCTTTCATTTCAAAATCACTTTGCTCCACCTCAAACGCTTCTTCCCTAACATCGTTGATACCTTGACTTGCAATGAATTTCACACTTGGATTAATATTTCTATCTTTAGAATCACCGTCCCTGTAGTCAACTTTCTTCATTGGTCCAAAACTATCAACTCTGTTCCGGGGACTGTCTTTACCACTTGAAGGCAAACAATCTACTTTTCCTTGGTTTTCATCAGGGACCATTTTTGAACTCTTTCTTCTCAGACCATAATGTTGTTCTTTAACATGACGACACAGGGAAGGTTGATGCTTGAAATGCTTCCCACAAAAGTCACAAGAAAATTCTACACGTGAATTCTCAAATTTATCGTCATAAGCATTAAAACTATCTTGCTTACTGTCCAATTGTCTTTCTTCTTGGTCAATTTCTTGAAAATCATGTTCAAAACTGCGTCCATTCTTGTTTAAATTATCATTTTCTTGTGCAAAACCTTCCTTCATCATAGTTGCATCATTAGTTTGTTCATCATCAAAATTATCCTGCTGACTCTCTGAAGTTCTTTCTTCTTGGTCAACTTCATCCAAAACGTTTTCAAAACTGTTCTCCTTGATGAAATTATCCTTTTCTGAATGTTCATTTTCATCACTTTCTTTCATTTCAAAATCACTTTGCTCCACCTCAAACGCTTCTTCCCTAACATCGTTGATACCTTGACTTGCAATGAATTTCACACTTGGATTAACATTTCTATCTTTCGAATCACCGTCCTTGCAGTCAACTTCGTTCATCGATCCAAAACTATCAACTCTGTTCCGGGGACTGTCTTTACCACTTGAAGGCAAACAATTTACTTTTCCTTGGTTTTCATCAGGCACCATTTTTGAACTCTTTCTTCCCAGACCATAATGTTGTTCTTTAACATGACGACACAGGGAAGGTTGGTGCTTGAAATGCTTCCCACAAAAGTCACAAGAAAATTCTACGCGTGAATTCTCAAATTTATCGTCATGGGCATTAAAACTATCTTGCTTACCGTCCAATTGTCTTTCTTCTTGGTCAATTTCGTGCAAATCATTTTCAAAACTGCGTCCATTCTTGTTTAAATTATCATTTTCTCGTGCGAAACCTTCCTTCGCCATAGTTGCACCATCAGTTCGTTCATCATCAAAATTATCTTGCTGACTCTCCGAAGTTCTTTCTTCTTGGTCAACTTCATGCAAAACGTTTTCAAAACTGTTCTCCTTGATGAAATTATCCTTTTCTGAATGTTCATTTTCATCAATTTCTTTCATTTCAAAATCACTTTGCTCCACCTCAAACGCTTCTTCCCTAACATCGTTGATACCTTGACTTGCAATGAATTTCACACTTGGATTAACATTTCTATCTTTCGAATCACCGTCCTTGTCGTTAACTTCGTTCATTGATCCAAAACTATCAACTCTGTTCCGAGGACTGTCTTTACCACTTGAAGACAAACAGTTTACTTTTCCTTGGTTCTCCTCAGGGACCATTTTTAAACTCTTTCTTCCCAGACCATAATGCTGTTCTTTCACATGTCGAGTCAGCGAACCTTTGTGCTTGAAACATTTCCCACAAATCTCACAAGTAATTTCTGAGGGTAAATTTTCAAGGTTGTCGTGACATGCATCAAATTGATATTGTCTATTGGCTAAAGTCCCCTCTTCTTGTTGCGTTTCTTGCAAACTGCTTTCACCTTCATCTAAATTATCATTCTCCTGCATGTAAACATCCCCTTCCATTAACTTAGTTGCATCATTACTTTGTGCATCATCAAAATGACCATGCTTGGTATTCAAATGTTTTTCTTTCACTTTCGTATTACTTTGCTCCAATTTCTCATCGTTCTTAGTTGATCCAAAGTTATTCACTTTCTTTTGTGAAGAATAAATGTTATTATTTCCCAGTGTTTTATCAAATATCATACTTGGATCGAAACTTTTTTCTTTAAAATTAACGTCTCTGTTGTCACCTTCATTCAAAATTGCTCCATAATTATTAACTCCTTTTTGAGAACTATATTCCGTCTTCGAAGAACAACTGTTGTCATTTCCCGGCTTTTTATCGCATATCATTCTACGATTAATAATTATTTCGTTAGAATTACTCTCTTCACAGTGAACGTCTTTTATAATTTGTTCTTCTTTGTGAAGGCTATCTCTTTCTTGTGTAGAACAACTGATATTATTTCCAAGGCTTTTATCGAGTGCCATCTTTACGCTCCTCCTCCCTAAACCATAATGTTGTTCTTTGACATGCCTAGACAATGATCCCTTGTACTTGAAATACTTCCAACAGAACTCACAAGTAAATGACATGTCATCGTTGTGCGTGAGCTTATGATTCCACCAAGTAGATCGTTTTATATATTTTTGACACACGTCGCACTGATAGAGTTTATCTTCGCCACCTCTCTGTATGTTGACCAACGCATTAGTAAAACACTCATTCGAGGCTCCAGTCGGTCTTGATTTCACTTCAAAGATATTTTCTCCTTCCTCAGAATGATCTTCACCGAGTTCAAAACTGTCTTCCTCCAAATTCCTTCTATTAGTTCCACTTTCTGCTTGCCTTAAACTTTCTTGAACTTCAAAATCACTTTCTCCATACTTACAAGTTTCAGTGTTTATCGTATGAGACTCAGTGGAATTATCCATGTTTTCAAAACTACTTTCATCCTGAGAAGACAAACTCTTTTCACCTCCTTGTCCTCGATCAAATACCATACTCACATTATTTTCTTCTTGCTCTAAACTGTTTTCTCCAAAATCATATTCTCCATATATGAAAGTTTCATTATCTCTCGCGTTTCGCTCATTGGTATTATAAACATTTTCAAAACTTATTTCATCTTGAGAAGACAAACTCTCTTCATCTTCTTGTCTTTCGTCAAATATCATACTTAGATTATTTTGCTCTTGCTGAACATGTTTTTGAACTTCAGCGTTATTTTCCTCATTCTCAAAACTAGATTCATCTAGTGGGGCGACGGTCTTTCCATCTTGTCTGAAATTAACATTTTGCCCTTTGTCTAAACTTTTTCTACGAGTTTCTTTATTCTCTAAATCTTCATGTTGCTTCAACAAATCCTGATCATCATTTCGAGATTTCATCTTTTCCCAAGAAGAACAATTCTCATTTCTTTCATCGACTACCTTGCTCAGACTCTCCCTGTGTCCAACTTCATCCTTGTTCTGCAAACTTTTCTTCAAGCTTACCAAACACTCATCATTATCAAACTTGGTCTTTTCCAAAGACGAACTATTCTCTAGTTCATTCCTCTCATCCACCATCATGCTAAAACTCTTTCGTCCTTGGCTGTAATGCCGTTCTTTCCAATGTCTAAAAACTCCATCATTAGATTCATCTACGTTCATTAAATACATATCATCATTCCTAAACTCGATCTTTTCCACAGAAGAACAATTCTCGGGCTCTTTTCTCGGTTGTCCATCAATCACCATACTGAAACTCTTTCTTCCTTGACCATAATGCTGTTCCTTCACATGTCTGTTCAGTGAACCTTTGTATTTGAATGTTTGTTGACAAATTCCACAAGTAAACAACTTTTCATCGCTGTGGGTGCGCCGGTGAATGGCCAATCTTGATGGTTTTGCAAATATTCTCGGACACTCCTGACATTTATACACTTTAGAATCACCACAGTTTTGTGTATTAAATGGTGGTGTTACATTTGGATAACATTCACTAAAGATTCCACTTGGTCCTGGATTCATTTCAAAGTTCAATTCTATATCATTTTCTTCGCATTCCACAGCATTATTTCGCTTTAAATATTTTTCCTCAATCTCAAAACTATTTTTATCTTTTCTGAACATTTCTCCTCTAATATTACTTTCTGTAGATTCACGATGCTCGTTTTCTTTAAAACTGTCCTGATCATTCCCTTTCTGTAAATAAGAACGTTTTTCTTGTCCTTGTCTTGGTGTTTTAAGATCTGTCGTTGCTGCATCAGAATGTTGCTTTACAAAATTATTTTCTTTATAATTTTCATGTCTGTTTTCATACACAACCATCTGATAATCATTGCTAGTCTGATGGTTTACATCATCCAATGACGAACCGCATTCTACTCGTCGTCTTGATGTTTTCAGATCTGTCTTTGGTTTGTCAAAATGTTGCAGTCCAAAATTCTCTCCTTCTTTCACACTATTCTCCTCCTCTCCTCCGTTTACATCGTCCTGTAATGAACTGTATTCCAGCCCCTGCAATTCCTCACATAGTGTAGTTTTAACATCAGTTGTCTCTCCACCAGAATGCTGTTGTCTCATGTGTCGAGTAAGTCCTGATTTAAACTTAAACGTCTTCGCACAAATATGGCAAGAGTGCGATCGTTCATCACTATGCGATTGTTGGTGAATAAGAAGTTTGGAGCGTATGCGAAACACCTTATTGCATTCTGAACATTGGTGAATTTTCCTTTGACTGCACGTTTGGATGTGCTGTTCCAGTGACGAATCTGGAAAAATACTCCGACAATATTGACATCTCTTTACATTCTCTTGATCATTGCCTGCAGTTTGATTGGCTACGTTTCCACTACATGTTTGTGCGTGCAGTTCCACTAACGAGTAAGGAAAAACTGTCTCACAGTACGGACACTTGGTTAAGCTGTGTTCTCTACTATCTATACTTGCACGTTCTTGTTCCTTCGATGCAAGATTACGCTCATCTTCATCGATAACACGATTCCCATACGATATTTGGTTGCTAGCAATCAAATTTCCAGATGTTCCATCGCCTTGTTCTTTCACTAGAATGTCTCGTTCACTTTGTGAATGAGTAGTGTTGTATAAAATCAATATTTCGCCATTTTGTTCGTATCTACTATTCATTAATTTAGACAGCATCGCAATAATTTACTTAACATGTCAATTTTTTTACTTTCTAAAACTAAATTTTTTTATATGAACCTGACTGGATGTTCCAATCAGCCATTTTTGATAGATTTAGCCATCATCATTTCTTCATATTTATAATCTGTAAATCAAACAATAGCACCAGTGTTAAAATTGCATTAAATACATACATACATACATACATATATGTATATTTATTATTAGTAGAGAGTGAGATACTGAAAAATACACAGTGAGATATTTTCCATATCTTCACTACAGTAGTGAAGATATCGATCACGTGACTTTAAGTATTTATACAATTTTTTGCTTGGGACTATATAATAAACAGAACATTACACATTGGTTTTAAGATATGATTTTTATCTTCTCGTGTTATAAACAATATTTTACTCACTCGCTGCGCTCGTTCGTAAAATATTGTTTTCACCACTCGAAGATAAAAAGTCATATCTTCATGCCGCCGTGTAATATTCTCTCTATATATGATGATGATATATGAAAGATATACATATATGCCACCTGATTGGATGAGACAAGTTGTTGTGGTAGGCTGGTAGCCTTTTGAGTTAACATACTATATATCTGCTATAATATAATATAATATAATATCTTCGATTATATAATATCTACATATAATCAAAGATATATAATAATATAATATATAATAATTTATATTATAGCATTTGTAACTCATGTTGATGTCTGTATGTCAACACGTAAAATGTTTTATATTTAACAAATATAAAACATTTTCTGTGTTGATATACAGTTATATCAACACAAGTGGAAATTGGGAAAACGAAAAATTGTGTGGGCGAAGGGCAGAGTGTTTTCACACAATTTCAAGTTTTCCCAATTTCCACTTGTGTTGATATAACTATATATCAATACGTAAAAAATGTTTTATATTTATTTTAGAATATAGCACAAAGAAATATGAAGAAACAAATTTTCCGACGTTTCCATGTTGACATTCAGTTATATCAATACGGCTCTTAGCCAATCAGCGTTCAGATTTTACAAATGCTATATTATAATTGTTAAATATAATATAATATCTATAATATAATATCTATAACAGAACATATATAAAATATATCTATATCAAAGATATATCATCTATATCGAAAATAAGCTATATCAAAGATGATATATCTTCCATATAACTTGATGCTCTAACAACATGGTTGCTCATGTTGTAAATAGTACCTATACATTTAAAATGGATTAATATATTTATTGTTGATTTCAAGTCACTTTTCAACGCGCTGTTCCCAAGTTCGTTGCAAACTTGTCAATTACGTTTCCAAGTTCAAAAATTGGGTGTGAACTTTGCAACAAAGTTCGCAAGTACGCTTCAATGTTTGAACTATTGTAAACAAATGTTCATAGTTCAAGTTGAAATTAACAATTCAATGGAAAGTTCTCGGTCCAGTGGACTACCAAGAAGGTTTGTATTTCATTGAATTGGTTATTATTACTGAGTATGAACATTTGTTTACAAGCGAAGTTCAAACATTGAAATGAATTTGCGGACTTTGATGTGAAGTTTGTGCCCCATTTACGAACTTGGAAATGTAATTGGCAAAGTTCACAACAAACTTGGGAACCGTGTGTTGAAAAGTGACTTGAAATCACCATTAAAGTGGATTCACTGTATACTTTAACATGATATTTGTGATATAATTTATTCAATCTTGTACAATAGTTAATATTAACCAAGTGGGCGGTGATCAATTTCACCCATGCTTCACAGTAGGATTTTCACTATAAAGAGCTACCAACCACCCGTTATTCCGTTAATACTCTTCAAACCCACCAATATTTTAAAGGAATACCTTCAAATAGTACATAGAAATGATCTAAATACATATATATTGTAATGCATGCTGTCGTGGTTTGGCTCTGAAATTCCTGAAAACGATTAAAATTTAAAGTTCTTCAGGTACGTGGTCGAGTGGTTGACCGTGGCTCAGAGGACAAATTACGGGTATTTTAAAACATCAAATACATCCAAAATCAATCGCTACTCACAAAATAACAACAGTAGATGAAACCGCAATCCAAGGACGAACCAAAACCAGTACTTCAGAGAAGAAATAGCACTTCAGTTGTCAAAAAATGAAACAAAAATATAAAAACATTCTTTGTTTTCACGTTTTTCAGCGGCCATCTTGAACCCGATTCGCTTGCCAGGGCCAGCCGTCAAAAATGTCCCCAATTTGTCGACAAGCAAAGCATGTTCTTTCCAGAGCAATTTTTAAAATTTTGATGTTTATTTCTTGTTAAAAACGACCTAAAACTGTTCCAAATCGTGAAGATAGAATGGGAAAGGAGTGTAAGACAAAACCTGCAAAAAGCAAAGAGCGAAAGGCGAAGAAAATAGTCCAACCGAAGCCAAAAACCGATGCTGAAAAAAAGTACATCTGCCATGCGTGTTCCAAGGGTTTCGACAGACCGTCGCATTTGGCTCGTCACGAGCGCACACATAGCGGGGAACGTCCTTTTTCCTGTGAATCTTGTGATAAAACATTCAAAGATAAGTCTCATTTGGTTTCGCATAAAGAAACGCACAATTCAGAAAGAAATTTCACTTGCAGTGATTGTGGAAAAGCATTCCAGACATCATCTACTCTCCATAGTCATAGAAAAACGCATGCCGAAGAGAAAGAGAAGGCAAGAAAGCATCAATGCGAGACGTGCCTGAAAGTGTTTTCATCGAAGTGCGATCTAACGAGGCACGAACGAGTCCACACTAACGAACGGCCGTATAAATGTGAGTTCTGCGACAAGAGTTTTAAAATGATGTCACACATGAAACGACACGTGAGGATTCACACTAACGAGCGACCATATCAATGTCCCGATTGCAAGAAACGGTAAGAGTCTGGGACTGGATGCATCCGACGGATGATGTCTCTTGACGGATGTCCGTCAACCATTTGCACACATGAGACAGATAATCCCTCTATGCGCACGAGCCAAGCTGAAAGGTTTGCTTGGCCGCAGTAGGAATTAAACCCGAGACCATTGGTTTCCTAGTTCAATGCTCTACCAACTGAGCTAGGAGGACTGGAGGTTTG
Source organism: Paramuricea clavata (assembly GCA_902702795.2). Taxonomy (NCBI): domain Eukaryota; kingdom Metazoa; phylum Cnidaria; class Anthozoa; order Malacalcyonacea; family Plexauridae; genus Paramuricea; species Paramuricea clavata. The sequence goes on along the minus strand of CACRXK020000696.1, from coordinate 19,723 downwards.
ACTGGGTGATATCACAGAACACAATCTGTTTCCTTCAATATCAATAGATTGAGATCTTGAAGAGCACCTTGAGAAAACCTGAGCAGAGTCAAACTGGAAGCACTCTTCTCACATGTGACTGAGGTGAAATTATAGTGAGACAACTGCATATTGTAGGAATGAAACCTCAGTCACAGAGATGAACTTAGACACATGCACTACAGAAATGATTTAATTTTACAATGTTTCTATTTCAGTTTCAAACAGTCTGTTGCGTTAGTCCAACATCAACGCATACACTCGGGAGACAGACCGCATGCTTGCACGTACTGTAGCAAGTCCTTCACGCAAGTCACCCATTTGATAAACCATGAACGAACGCACACAGGCGAAACACCATTTGTTTGTCAGGTATGTCATCACGGCTTCAAGCAAGCGTCGGGATTACTTTCTCATGCCAGGACACATGAAAACATTAAAGCGTACGAGTGCGAGTTCTGCTCCAAGTCGTTCGCTACTGAGAAAGGGTTACTGAACCACGAAACAGTCCACAGTGAAGAGAAGCGTCACAAATGTCTGCAATGCAAACGCACGTTCGCTCGTGAAGCAAATTTGGCATTGCACATGAAAACGCACAAGGCGACGGACGCAAATGAAACGATGCCCTATGCTTGTGGGACTTGTAAAAGACATTTTGAAACAGAGGTGTTGTTGCTAGCTCACAAAGCTTTGTGCATGGTAGGGAAGCCGTTTCGATTCATGGCTTACGATGATATGTTTCCTCAATCCAACCAGGTTGCGAATCTCGGCGAGCCAAGTGGCGCTTGTGCTGCAGAGGTTGTCGTCACTATCGATAGCTCTGGAGATATTGACAGTGTAGAAATATCGGCACTTGTTAACGAGAATGAACAGTCGATGACTACAGACACTACAGTATAAACAATGAATATATTTTGTTGGTAAATGCACTTGTAGTTTTTGTAATTTAGTGATATTAATTGATTCTAGCTGTACATACAAATGGCTTAATAATAGTAATAAAATATATTGAAAGTTAATTAATTTGTCGATTTACATTCTCAGACATTCCAACTCTCCCGATTTTACCGGGAGTCTCCCGAAAATTCATGCAATCTCCCGGTCTCCCGATTTTTATCAAATTCTCCCGATTTTTCAGAATATTCAGGAAATATCATAAAAAATTATAAATATACTGTTTTTAGCAACATAATAGTCTGTCTTGACCTTTTTTGAAGTTGCTTTATGGCAATTTATAGGATCACTTATAACAACATATTCCCAAAATGCAGGAAACGCCATTTCAGAAGACTTAATTTTTATTACTTTTTCCCAGAAGAACTAGATTTCAATTCACTGAACAGTCTCCCTAATTTTTACCTCCAGTGGTTGGAATGTCTGCATTCTAGGAATCTATAAAGCTTGACTTTGCAATTGTTCTCAATTCAGTTTGTCCCTAGAGATCAGTGGATGAAATGACAAGCGGCCATTTTGAATTTTGAAAACCACATATTTTTAAAAAATTTTCGTTATAAATCCTCTTTGACAAGTTGAAACTGACCTGTTTACTTAGTCTAATTTTAGTATTTCCTAAATTATTTTGATATACATAACAAATAGTTGTTAATGATCTGTTTCCACTAAAATATTGACTAATGATTAATGCAAAACGGAGCTAATTATAATTTCGGATTCCGGCATTCAAAACCCCGGTAACATAACTCGTATTTTCAAAATGGCGTCCAGAAATGGTACGTGTCATTTTAAACTTTTAATGTTTTTTATATGAAAATTTTAAGCTATTTTGCCACAAATAACCGTCTTTGTGATATTATCCCAGCTTCAAGCAGTAGCTGTATGTTATAGGTGTGCATTTCATGTACATTTTGTACTGAGAAAAACAAGCTACTTTCCTTCAATAAATAATTCAATTCTGTGTCTTCAAAGGTGCACGTAAAAGTGAAGAAGAAAATTTGCTAGCAGAAAATGATCGAATGTTGGATAACTTGGCTGGGAAGGTTTCGAGACTCAAAACTGTGAGTTTACTTTGAATTTAGCATATTTTGCTGTTAGTTGAAGGTTTGAGACACAACACTATGGCAACGTGTTATCTAACACTGGTCAAATGAACTTTGCTTAGATTGCTGTTGATATAAAGCATGATGCTGATAACCAGAACCAATATTTGGATGGCATGGTATGAAATATTAGTATAGTGTTATAAAGTATAGTACTGGGATTACCATCATCACTACTACCATCATCTGATTATCATTACAGCCATCATCACCACTACCATCACCACCATGATGTTCACCACCACTTCTATCATGACCATCATCTGATCATCACCATCAATCCACATCACCATCATCTTCATCACTATCATTATGACCATCAATCTATCATCATCAACAATCCATCATTATCAACAACAATCCATCATCACCATCAATCCAGCATCTTCATCACTATCATCATCACTATCATTACCAGTCCATCATCTTCATCACCATCAATCCATCATCATCATCACCATCAATCCATCATCATCATCAATCCAGCATCTTCATCACTATCATCATCACTATCATTACCAGTCCTTCATCTTCATCACCATCAATCCAGCATCTTCATCATCAATCCATCATCTTCACCATCATCATCATCAATCCATCATCTTCATCATCATCAATCCAGCATCTTCATCATCATCAATCAATCCATCATCTTCACCATCATCATCATCAATCCATCATCATCATCATCAATCCAGCATCTTCATCATCATCAATCAATCCATCATCTTCATCATCATCAATCCATCATCATCATCAATCCATCATCTTCATCATCATCAATCCAGCATCTTCATCATCATCACCATCAATCCAGCATTTTCATCACCATCATCATCACCATCAATCCATCATCTTCATCATTATCACCATCAATCCAGCATAGATCTTCATCACTATCATCATCACTATCATCATCACCATCTTCATCACCAGCACCATCAATGATCATCACCACCCTCAGCACAATGACTACCATCATAACCTCCTATTTCCACCATAGGATGACCAGTTTGGCAGTGCAGGAGGTTTACTCAAAGGCAGCGCACAGAGACTACAGAAAGTGATCACAGCAGCTGGCTCAGACAGGAAGTGCATGTGTTATATGGTGCTAGGACTTGTGACTGTATTCTTTATATTATATTATGGCTTGGCATGGATCAAGACATGACCTAACACATATATTGTAATATAGTGTAAAATTTAGTTGAACAATTTACAGTAAACTGGAGGAGATAGTTTGGAAACTCGTCAGAGGAAACTTGTGCAAAAATATATGGTCCTTCATAAATCATTGTCTTGTCACATGCGTTTTTCATATTTTTGCCAAATCCACCAACAGCAATTTTTAAGTTAGTCACAGATTACTAACTTTCCTAAAACATTGCTATTGGTTAGTTGGGCAAAACGTGACGATCATATTTTTGCATAAACGTTGACTAACATAGATGATGAGTTATATTGGTAATATTGTTATTCTAATGAGTCTCCAAACCATTTCTTCTATTAACTGCGGAATAATGTATATAAAGCACAATTTGACCAACAAAAAGATCACATGAAATCAATATATATTCATCATAATTTCAGCGGATTAATTACATTTAAAACTATCATATTCATACTGTCTATTATGTTTAATTGCTAACCATGTATGCATAAAAATGGTGCAAGTGGATAAAATTTCTGAACCTTACCACGATAAAGTTGGCTGCGCGTAAAATTTCGGTGTTCATAAAATCACAAGTCATTATACTATATTTTCGATGGTTAAAATTTCTAAATTTCTCATTATAAATTACTTTTAGCCAGCTTATTTTTTAATGCGGATGATATTTTGTCCAAGAACTCGAAAGTATTGAGATAATCCGATCGAATGACGTTCTGAATGCCTTTAATACATCCTGCTAAATCTTTTGTCATAAAACCTGATTCAATCGTCTCCACGCATGCCTCCTCTAACGTCACACAGAAATTCTTCAATGCGTTGTTAGCTAAGAAATAAAAACAGTCATCTAAATTAACTAACTTTATTTATACTGAATAGCTCTATCAGTTCTGTTCTCCCTAGAGGTCCAGTAAGGATCATCTCTTATTGATCCAGTGTTACTACAGGAGGAAACCTAAACTAAACTAACTTTATTTATACTGGATAGCTCTATCAGTTCTAAATTGTTCTCCCTAGACGTCCAGTATAAGGATCATCTCTTATTGATTCAGTTACTAGAGGAGGAAACCTAAACTAAACTAACTTTATTTATACTGTATAGCTCTATCAGTCCTAAACTGTTCTTCATAGAGGTCCAGTAAGGATCATCTCTTATTGCTCCAGTGTTACTACAGGAGGAAACCTAAACTAAACTAACTTTATTTATACTGGATAGCTCTATCAGTTCTAAACTGTTCTTCCTAGAGGTCCAGTAAGGATCATCTCTTATTGATCCAGTGTTACAAGAGGAGGAAACCTAAACTAAACTAACTTTATTTATACTGGATAGCTCTAACTGTTCTTCCAAAAGGTTGTCGACCATCAAGGAACAAAAACTTCAACGTTACAAAATAAACAAATACTCGCCATCAAGCTTAGCACGATGTTGCAAGCCCCTCGTCCATGCGAAGATAGATGCTATAGAAAAACGGAATCGCAATGAATCACAATTTGAAGGAATCTTATTTGCACAATGTGCGCGACTTACCCACAGGATTAGTGGACGTTTCCTTCCCCTGTTGATGCATGCGATAGTGACGTGTGACAGTGCCGTGAGCTGCTTCAGACTCCACTGTTTTACCATCCGGGCACACTAGAACACTCGTCATAAGTCCCAGTGATCCGTAACCTGAAGATAGTTGGAACTTTTGAGATTTGCTGTGTTGGTGTATTGTACTCAGGTGAATAAGATGCTTGTGTGATGGGGTGAATAAGATGCTTACTCTGAGTGTATATCCACACCGGGCAGGCTTGAAAAATATGCCTGGCCACGGTGGGAATCGAACCTACGACCTTTGGAATACTAGCCCAATGCTCTGCCAACTGAGCTACGCAGTCAGGTCGGTTCGTGTATGCGATATTTCGGAACTGAGTCTAGTTTCTTCGATATCAGTGGTAATAGTCATGAATATAAATACGTATGTATGTAAAACTTTATTTAAAGCGCGACTAACCCATTTATTGAACAGTTTTTTGAGATTTGGGGCGGTGTGGTGATTCAGTATTTTATACATAAAGACGGCATCTTTTATGAAATGTCTTCCATCCTAGGTTTTCCAAAGGCTCCCTCCCTTACCTTGTGCAACAGAGTCAGACTGTACATCACCATCGTAATTTTTACACGCCCAGACAAAGCCTCCATCACTCTTCAAGGCGTAGGCCACCATATCATCTATCAAACGATGTTCATACCACAGACCTTGTGACTCAAACTTCGATTTGTACTCACTAAAACACACCGCATACATTTACCCTTCAACACTCTTAAACAACTTGTTTATAAATATATGATTTTAGTTCCTGAAGGACTGTGTGACGCAAGATATATCTGTTTTTACCTTTTGTATATCTCTTCAAAGATATCTTTAAATCGTCCATCATATTTCTTGAGAATTGTATTCTTAGTACTGTAACAAAGAAAATAAATTAAATAATCGAACTCGAACAATCTTATATGTTTTTATTAAGTTTTTCATAATAGTTATGTTAGACTCTAATAGACAATTCTCATTATAGATTAATTTTTTTATCTTGGCAAAAAAGTATATTCCCGGAAAGAATTTGGGCTGAAAATGGTAGCAATTTCCGCACGCAATACCAAAGTATACTGACAAAATTGGCAAACTTTGCAAGGCTATATTTTCCGCATTTTACAACCAAACTTTGCAATTTTACTCATTTTAGTATGCTCTTTCTAGCTGTGGTGATTTATTTGCATCTCCTTGCCTAGTTTTAAAATTAGTCTATAATGGGAATTGTCTATTGGGAAAACGGCGTATGATGCAGATTTTTTTACTGTAGCTAACATTGTGAAAGTGTTGACGAGTGTCTTACCTCATATATAGTGGATAGTTTCTTTGCAATGCAAACTGGAATGAACTGTGAGCAAAGCCTCTTATTGACTAGAGCAAGAGAAAAGGATTCGTGATGAGAATGGGTTTAACCATGGCAGGAAAAATAATTTTCTCCCTGGTATCACAACTTGGAGACAAAAATTTCTTGCAGACCAACGGAGTATTTTTGTGTTAAATCTGCATGTACATAAACATATAGTGTTCTAGCTGACCATGGTTTTAAATTCGAGGAATAATGTCTGTCAACCATATGTTGTTGCGCCCATAGTGGGACATAGGTGTTAAGGTTTCCTTCAAATGTCAATAGCAAATCTTCATTCAAACAAATGTGCTGCAGCTGTTTAACATTTCCTGCGAGCAGTGCTCGCCTATTTTTCCACCCCTGGGTTTAACACACAGGATGGAAAAGTAAGGGAGGGGGGACGAGAAGGGAGGAAATGAAAAAAAGAAATGAAGGAAGGAGTGAGTAAAGAAGAAAGGAGGACTGAGGTAGAGAGAAGGAAGATGGAAAGAAAGAAAGGAGAGAAGAACGAAGTGAAGAAAGAGAGGAAAAGAAAGGAGGGGAGGAAATGAAGAAAGGAACGAAGAATGGAATGAAGGAAGGAGGGGGTGAAGAAGGAAGACCTGTGGTAGACAGGAGGAAGATGGAAAGAAAGAAAGGAGAGAAGAACGAAGTGAAGAAAGAGAGGAAAGGAAAGGAGGGGAGGAAATGAAGAAAGGAACGAAGAAAGAAATGAAGAATGGAATGAAGGAAAGAGGGGGTGAAGAAGGAAGAAAGGAGGACCTGTGGTAGACAGGGGGAAGATGAAAAGAAAGAAAGGAGAGATGTGAAGAACAAAGTGAAGAAAGAGAGGGAAGGAAAGGAGGAAAGGAAGAGAAGAAAGGAATGAAGAAATGAATAAAGATGGAACACAGAAACAAAGGAAGAATTAACAAGAGTTCTACCTCATCAGTGTTATACATCCCCATGGCAACACCACCGCCATTCTTAAAAGCATGAACTTCATAAATGACAGCTTCTCCGCCATCTGCAGGTCTATAGACTAGCTCCAGTTTCCCAGAGGCTGGCACGACAAAATCTGTTGCTTTATACTGGAAAATATAGAGTAAAAATAAGTTAAGTAACAATGGTTGGCTCGCAAGTTGGTTCATTGATTGTACGACCAACCGACTGACAACCCGAACAAAAACTCAACTTATGCTAACCTGGTCGGCATGGGCATGACGTCCGATGATTATTGGTTTTTCCCATCCTTTAACGAGTCGAGGAATATTCTTGCATAATATTGGTTCTCTAAAAACGGTTCCTCCTAAAATATTTCTTATTGTCCCGTTTGGCGACTTCCACATCTTCTTGAGTTTAAATTCTGACAAAAATATAAAATTTGAAGTTGAATTTGACAGTCAATGTTGACACATACATATAGGAGAAGAAAAAAACAAACTAAATTTCTCAATTCTATTTACTTGCATGATACATCCGCATGCAAATTATACAAAGACAAACTTAATTATTTAACCCATAAAACTGCAGAGCTTCCCCATTGACAAGTAAAATCGTCTGGTGTTAGACAAGTAAAAAAATAAGTAGGGCACACTGGGGTGCAATGCAGTGCAATGGGTTAACTAGAGACATTGGCCATTTTTTTTTGTCTGGCATTAGACAAGTAAAAAAATATAAGTAGGATGCACTGGGGTGCATTGCGGCTCAATGGGTTAATTCTTCAACAACACTTTTATTTTCAACCTTCTACTCGTTTCTCGTCTGGTGTAATAGTTGCACATTTTATGCCAACGTTACATCTTCTGATTGCTTCTGCTGCTTCAATAGTTACTATGAATAAATATTAATATTGTTAAATTAACTTTATTTATACTGAATTGCTCTGTCAGTTCTAAACTGTTCTCTCTAGAGGTCCAGTAATACATACCTTATTGATTAAGTGTTATACTACGTCAGGAGGAAATTTATACTGGATAGTGCTAACAGTTCTAAACAGTTCTCCCTAGAGGTCCAGTAAGGGTTGAATCAAATGCCTCTCTTAATAAAACTTACTTTGATCATTTGTTGCATCTCGACTTTCAATTCCAAGATCATAGAATTCTATTTTGACATCCACGTAAGGCAGAATTAATTTCTCTTTTATTAAGTCCCATATAATTCTGCAATTAGAACATAAAACCAAAACATAAAGACTGATTTGTGCAAAACTGTCCAAAGATTTATATGTTTGCACAGGAAATGAGCTGTCTGGTTTCATGCATCTTGCAGAAACACTGCTTAGGTAGACATGAATTCTTGTCTAAATTGCCAGGAAAAAGACATTAGAAAAGATGTTCAATGACATTCTGTAGGGGCAGCATAGCAATATTATTCGGGCAGTGATATCGCTTGCTTTGAAAATCAAACAAACAACATCCATACCCATCACTAGAGGAAAAAATTGTGTGCTCATGATATATCATGTGTGCTAATGATTTATCATCACATCACAGCTCAGACATATGTTGATGATAGGTATTGCATAATATTATTTACAATAAAATTTTCCGATGGGTTTTTAATAGTTTTTACAAAATCTACTTTTATTTATAGTTTATACACAAGATCTTAGCTTTATAGAGCTAAAAGATGTTCAAAAACAGACGTTGTGGAAAATTGTATACAAATTTATAGTAAATTTGCATAATCGCTTCGATGGTTTTAAATTGACATTTTAAAGAAATCTTTGTACCTCGTCATCTCATCCCCTTGCATTTCGACGACAGGATTGTTAACTATTGAAAATTTTAAAAGGAAAAAAACATAATTTTAACTATTGTTTTGATAATATAAACATATTTACTCTAAAGCGTTGGGCGTAGTAAATCGAGTTCGTTTAATTACATGTATTTTATATTAATAAACCGATTGCCTTGTACAGAAAATTTGCGACATATTTCACCACAAAGTTACAATATTAGAACGTGGATATATCAATATTATACATACCGATTATTTTCGACATCTTAGAGGGTTGTATTGTATAATTTCCCGGGGATATCGTTCAAATTATGTTAACCTTTGTACTACTGAATCGTATTGATATAATAAACAGCATGATAATTATTAAACTTCCGAGGAACAATATTACGAAATAACACCCGGTGTTTCCACTTTTGAGTTCTAAAAAAGGAAAATGGTCCCTGACCTCAAGAAATGACCTGGATGATTATGCTATACTTGCATTATCCAGATCAAGTTTTGAGATCAGTAATACCAGATACACCATCCAGTCATACATTTCAGATCAGTGACAGCACATCCACACTATCCAGATAAATCATAAGATCAAGTGCTCTTTCTACCCGTTTTATGGGAGAGAAACGTACAGGCAGAATAGAATGTGCGGGCTAGATGTGCAAGCGCGGGAAAATTGAAATTTTAAAAAAGTTTTTCTTTTTTGAAAAAAAAGTTTTGTTGCAGAAAAACTTTTTTGAATGAAAATAACGTATAAAAACTTATAAAAACTTGCAAAAAGTTTGTTTTCTCAACATGAGAAATGTTAGAAAAAGTTCAGATAACTGCAAAATTGTACAGCCTACGAAAAAGGTTTGTTTTTAATTGTTTGTTTATATTAATGTTCATTAAGTTGTTTTATATATGTTTTGTGAACATTGTTTCCTATCTTAACACCGTATAATATTCCAGGGTCTTAAAAGATTAAAGCCCAATAACAATATTGGAAATTCCCTCATGAAAAAACTTGAACCAACGCTACCCTTGCTACGAAAACCAACGAAATTCAAATCTCCTTACAAAAGCCCTCAAATATTGAAGAAAACTCAGAATGAAAACGAAGAACCAATATCAACTCTTTCCAACCGAAGTTTAGACAAACCAGCTCAAAATGAAGTACAATCCAACGCAAATATTATCAACAAAAACTTAACTAAACTTGGTGAAACTGATGTTAAACAACTTGACGATGAAACCAGATGTGGAAAGGGTCTTGCCAGAAATGAGAAAGTCATTGATGCCACAATGTCTTTGCCTAAGATGTCTTCGGTGAAAATACAGCCAATTGATCCGTACAAGTTTTGTGAACCAATTTTGAAAGAGTGTGCAAGAAGTAGCGTTGCACAGAAAGATATGGTGTTTAAAAGATCCAAGGAGGAACAAGTATGTGTTGGAAATGCTTTATAAGATTATGGATTTTATATTTATTCATCAACCATCATGATCATTATTGTACCCACTATCACCACCATCATTATTACTGTCATCACCACCATCATCATGGTGATGTTACCACTTACCACCTTCAACACAACATCAACCATCACCATTATCACTACCACCATCATCACACCACCATCATCATCACCAACATCATTATCACCATCATCACACCACCATCATCATCACCAACATCATCATCACCATCATCACACCACCATCATCATCACCAACATCATTATCACCACATCACACCACCATCATCATCACCAACATCATGGTGATGTTAACACTTACCACCTTCAACACAACATCAACCATCACCATTATCACTACCACATCCACCACCATCACCATCATCACCAACATCATTATCACCATCATCACACCACCATCATCATCACCAACACCATGGTGATGTTAACACTTACCACCTTCAACACAACATCAACCATCACCATCATCGCCACCACATCCACCATCATCACCATCATCAGCAGCACCATCATCACCACCATCATCACCACCATCATCACCATCATCATCACCACCTTATCATCACCATCATCATCATATCACCACCTTATCATCGCCATCATCATCAGCACCATCATCACCACCATTATCACCACCATTATCACATCACACCATCATCAGCACCACATCCACCACCATCATCAGCACCATCATCAGCACCATTATCACCATCATCATCGAATCATCACTACACCATATACCTCTATCACCATCATCATCATCATCAACACCACATCCACCACCATCATCAGCACCATCATCACCACCATTATCACCACCATTATCACCACCACCATCATCACCACCACCACATCCACCACCATCATCAGCACCATCATCAGCACCACATCCACCACCATCATCAGCACCATCATCAGCACCATTATCACCATCATCACTGGATCATCACCACACCATCATCATCGAATCATCACTACACCATATACCTCTATCACCATCATCATCATCAACAATGTAACAACTTAATTTTCAAACATTTCAGAGTAGAGTGAATGAGGAGGTCCTCGCTCTAATCAGGAGGACGGCTGAAGCGATTAAAGTGATTCGGTCACAACACGAAGTATGGAAGAAAAACCAACAATAAAGGTAAGAAAGTTTATACATTTACATCGAAGTGGACCTGATTTGTACATGGTTAATGGAAGGGAGACATATTGATCGTGTGATTAAATAGAGAATAATTCATGGGTGCGCGGAAATATCAGATTTATTTCTCGTGTTGAACATGGTATATAAAGGACAGTTTTGAAAAGCGATAATTTTTACAGAAAAGCGATAATTGAAAAGCGACTGTGATCACAGTAGGAATTTTGCATGGGTAAATTCTAAGTTTTGAAGGATTTGTAAGAAATCGGTTTGAGGAAACTGGCTTAATGTTAAACACTGAATCTGTTCCTCAAACATTTCTTACAAATCCTTCAAAACTTAGAATTCACCTATGCAAAATTCCTACTGTGATCACAGAAACTTTGATAGTGTAAACCACGCTATATTAACCGTGATTTGAACACTTCTTCAACAATGTCAATTCGACATTGACACACTTGTTAATGGTGCTTGAGCGCTTTTTGTCAACGCGCGCCTTTGCGCACATGTCATTCCTGAATTCCTTCCGTTCAATTTGAACGAAATGCTGCTCTGACATGTTCGCACCGAGAAAATTCTACATGCAGAAGGGAAACAGGGCGTTTATTTGTTCCGCTCGTTTGACTGTTTGCGCGCAGCAGACGCTTTTGTGTATAGTGGAATATCCAAGCGCAGAAACACACGCGGCAATAATCAGCATGATTTACGAGAGTTTTACAAGGCTTTTCTCATTAATTAATACAACTGTACAAGTAAATAACGATTCATCTTTGAATATATATGTACAATATACAATAATAAAATTCTTACATTTTTATTAGGCCCCTTGAAAGACTTGAAATTTGGAATACCGGTAGCCTGCGTAGCGGCTCTCAAATCTGAGAGCCGCTACGCAGGCTAGAATACTGGAATATTCAAGGGCATGAAAGACACGTTAAATAATTACCATGAGTCCATGATATACAGTATGTTTGTGATGTTGTCTTGAGTGTGTCTATACCGGGATAGCTGAAACGTTTTCTCGGCGTGGACAGAGAGAACTGATCCACACAGAGAAAATCACAAACATATATCTTCACCGAAATGCACAACACCACAAGCAAAAAAATTACCATGGTTCCCAAGAGTTTTAATATTACTCTTCTCATTAATACAGTAAAAAACTATTCATCTTTGAATACGCACAATATACAATAATGAAATTCTTACATTTCTATCAGGTTTCTTCATAATGAAAGACTTGAAATTTGAACCCATTCGCAAAGTGATTTTCAGAGAACGTTTATTTACACATCAGAACTTTAATGTTGATGAAAAATTGAGTTATTTGCAGGATAACCATTTAATAATACGTTCAAATAATAATTATCAAAATGATTCATTAATGACACAATAATTGTTGAGAACTGGAAGTTTGATTTTGATTTTATACTTTATAAATAATTATTCATTATCATATTAAAGGGGAAGTCAAGTCCGTTCTGCGCATCGGTTCTGCGCATAACAATAGAGGGCCCTCTGAGGTAAACATTGCCCAAATTTTGAATGTTTCGAATTTTTCTGAACACAAACTCTATTTCATATTCATGTAGAAGCATAACGAACCAAAATGGTGTCAGATATTCAGACAGTACATCATATTTTAAAAAATACAGCAGTTCAAAATGTAAACAAACCGTTTGTTTACATTACGGACTTGACTTCCCCTTTAATCTTTATAATCTACTAGCCTAAATATAAGTTTTGCAATGTATAGGTGTTCTCCAATATAATTACTATTGAACCTGTTTTTAATGCATGGAGTGTCAGTGTTTATCTCATCAATAAATTCAATACATACTTTATATATACGATAATGACCAATTTTACAAATACGATATTGACCAATTTTCTTTGCACATAGAAACATTATGTATATAATAGACCCTAGAATTGCTTATGTCACACAATTTGTCACAAATTTGAATACAGAGGACATCTGGAATGCACAGTGCATTGTGAGATACATATGATGCATGATTTAGAGTGTATTATCAAGTATATACTCTGGTGACAGTGTTACAAGTGTTACACTATCTTTATGTAGGGGTAGGGGTTAGGAGTAGGGTTAGGGGTGGGGTTAGGGGTGGGGTTAGGGGTGGGGTTAGGAGTAGTGTGTGTAACACTATGTAACACTATGTAACACTGTCAATACTCTGTAGCACTATGTAGCACTGTGGAACACTATGTAACAATGTGTAACACTATGTAACACTATGTAACACTGTGTAACACTATGTAGCACTGGAACACTATGTAACACTATGTAACACTGTCAACACTATGTAACACTATGTAACACTGTCAACACTCTGTAGCACTATGCAGCACTGTGGAACACTATGTAACAATGTGTAACACAATGTAACACTATGTAACACTGTGTAACACTATGTAGCACTGGAACACTATGTAAGAATATGCAACATTGTTTAACACTGTGTAACACTGTGTAACAGTGTTACAACTGAGTGCCATAATAAAGCCACTCTAAATCATGCATGGTATACCATACGTTTGGGTCAATAATTCATTGTTTAATAATTATGTGACGTAAGCGCTTCCAAGTGCATTATTTACTTATTTACAAACTTAGCCATGTCAGGTGAGCTCTTAAAAGCCTCAAGTATCCACAGTAGACTAACGTCCAAAGCTGCGGCTGTTTTACGCACATGTTACAACTGGATAGAATGCTTTTGTGTAACACATATGGTCTTGAGCATGTCTGTGTCTTCAAAAAGAAATTGGAGAAATATAATTAGTACATTATATATAAAACTGATAGAACTATGAGGGTGGTTTCTGTGATCACAGTAAGAATTTTGCATGGGTAAATATTCTAAGTTTTGAAGGTTTTGTAAGAAATGTTTGCGGCATCCGACTCAGTTTTAAACAATGAACAATTTACGCATGCAAAATTCCTACTGTGATCACAGAAACTTTGATAGTGTAAATGAGCCTATGACCACAAGCATTCAGACAGGCAGCTGTTCAACGTTAGTTCAATATGCTATACTTTGTAAATTTGTCTTTTACCTAACACAAAACTGTCTTTGACATTGATCACAATGAAAAGGCAACACTTCATGTCGTTTGCAACCTTTAAATGTACATCTTTTTTCTTTCTTTGGCTTCTGACTGACGACAAGTTCCTTACAGCCACTTTGAATATGATAGCTCACCTAAATATTGTGTCAAAATTCTCGTTTATAATTATGCACACTCGCATTTTAAATATGATAAAACACTCCTACACATGTTTTAAATAGTACATAATTATCTGGTATAAAATAATACATCATCTAACCTGAGTATTGGCATCTTGGTTTCTCGACTTCTTTACAATCTGCCCACACAGGGGACATATTGGTACATGAATCTACATTAATAAATTAACACACTTTATTTCAAACAGAAGTCATGACGTAATTTATTCAAAATGTTAACATTCTTATTCAAACTATAAAAATCTATACACATGTATTCAAACAACAATGAATCTTACATCGGTCCCATAATTTTTTGGACATTGGTGTGATTCCGCTGTCCTGTGTTCTAGACTATAAATTAGAATAAAATTTGACATCAGATATGGTTTGACTCCCTACTCAGGTTTAACAGCTTTATTGGTTAATATTTTGTTATTGTTTTGACAGTAAATTAAAAATAGCTTGCGGCGGTATCTTTGAACTTTCATCCCGGCAACTGGGCTAGCCCACTCGCGAGTGTTTATATGGAGAAATTTCCATCCCGGTAAGCAAGATCTTGCCTCTTTCAAGCAAGATCTCAGCAACCGGGCTAGCCCGCTTGTCCATATAAACGCACAATAATTTTTACTATAAAAATAACTAGACAGCGAGATCTCGCTTATCGGGCTGCCTCGCTTAGCGGGCCATACCCGGTTTCCATATGAACAGGCCCTAAGCGAGTTCTACTGTGCTAGACTTGTTGAGTCATGAATAAAAGTTGTTACAAAATGTTACAAAAAATATGGTGTTACATTAATTAAATATGTTACAAATCTGTCAACATGAAACTCCATTGAAGTTTGAAGCAAAATTATAATAGAAGATTGAAGCAATCTATTAAGATATTGAAGATTGATCAAAACTCAAATCAAAAACAAAAATCCCGACATACCAAAAGGTTTCTTGACAGAAAGTGCATTTAAATGGTAGAAAATCTAGTTGCTTGCAATGTTCAACAAAACAATGTTTCCCCAACGAAATCAGGTCGGCATTTTCAGCCATTGTCATAAATATTCCTTCTTGATGTATAATATAAATGTCTTGACGAAGCAAGCAGTGTTTTTATATCAAGAACGTTCGTAAAAATAAAACTTTGTGTCATTGTTGTGTTTTCGTCTTGTCATTGCATTGTCATCATGACGAATCAAAATATGATAGAGTATGATAGTATTTGATGTTATAGGATGTTATATGATGCTATATGATAGTATATGATGTTATATGATAGTATTTGATGTTATAGGATCTTATATGATGCTATATGATGTCATATGATAGTGCATGATAGTATAGGACAGTATATGATAATATATGATAGTACATGATGTTATAGGATGTTAGAGGATGCTATATGATAGTATATGATGTTATATGATGCTATATAATAGTGTATGATAGTACAGGACATTTTATGATGATAGTATATGATGTTATAGGATAGTGTATGTTGTTGTATGATAGTGTATTAAATTATTCCATTTGAGACCAATTTCCTATAAGAATAGGTACGCACTAACGCACGCGAACAAGCGCTGTTCTATCATCATTTTGAAAACGTCACTGTTCTCCAGTGACTCATTGCTTCGACATATTTTTGACGTTATGCAAAGGCCTAGTAAACAAGCATTTTTAAACTACAAGTTACTATCGCAAGGAAAGTGCTGCCTTATCCCGCCTTCAATTGACCACTTGCGTAATAGACTAAATTTTGATCTTTCAAGCTGTAATGATACAGCTTGAAAGAGCATCACAAAATTAGTAATATTCCAAAGTTTCGTTACGAAATGTTGTAAAATGCGGATAATATATCTTGCGAAGTTTGCAATTTTCAGTCATTTTAGATTGCAAACCCTTTGAGGCTGTCAATTTCCGGTTTGTAATCTAAAATGACTGAAAATTGCAAACTTCGTAAGGCTATATTTTCCGCATTTTAGAACATTTCGCAACGAACCTTTGGAATATTACTAATTTTGTGATGCTCTTTCAAGCTGTGATGAAATTTTTGTTTAGACTTGTTTAGATCAAAATTTAGTCTATTACGCAAATGGTCAATTACTCATTATTTTGACAGATTTTTGACATTATGCAAAAGCCTAGTAAACAAGCATTTTAAATCATCAGGAAACCAATAATTAATTTCGCTGCTAAAATTGGAACAATATAACCTATAATACTTTTTGTTTGTGGAAACACTACAAACATGATCAGTGCTCAGATCCGGGCTTACGTTTCGAAAGTTTTGCAGAAATAAATGGACCATTTGCATTATAGACTAAATTTTGATCTAGACAAAAATTTCATCACAGCTTGAAAGAGCATCACAAAATTAGTAATATTCCAAAGTTTCGTCGCGAAATGTTGTAAAATGCCGATAATATAGCCTTGCTAAATTTGCAATTTCAGTCATTTTGTAATACAAACGGGAAATTGATGCCCCAACACCCGATTGGGCTGTCAATTTCCCGTGCGTAATACAAAATGACTGAAAAACGGCAAACTTCGCATGGCTATATTATCCGCATTTTACAACATTTCGCAACGAAACTTTGGAATATTACTAATTTTGTGATGCTCTTTCAAGCTGTGATGAAATTTCTGTCTAGATCAAAATTTAGTCTATAATGCAAATGGTCCATTGACACATCACATACGCCAAACACCGCCTTACGTCATTGCAATTAATTTCAATTTTTTTAATTTTCTTAACAATTTTTAATTTCCACTTGCTATTTTTACGATAAAGTAAACTAAAAAAAAATAATCAATTTGTGATAATTCACTCCATCAGCTTTCGTAACCGCAGGTGAAAACAGTGATTAATAATTTTACCGTCATTATTTCACATTACTAGAGAGCCGCTTAATTATATAAGCTTCGCGTTCACAAACGACAAACCGTCAGGCAAATTAGGAAAAAAATTTACGCCATAAAGCAATAAAAAGTAAATTGGCTTGTTGTTTTATAACTAGAATGTTTAACTATTCCTGTGTCAAATCCAGTAATCAGTATAAATAAAGTTAGTTTAGGTTTCCTCCTGTAGTAACACTGGATCAATAAGAGATGATCCTTACTAGACCTCTATATAGGAAGAACAGTTCAGAACTGATAGAGCTATCCAGTATAAACAAAGCTAGTTTAGTTTAGGTTTCCTCCTGTAGTAACACAGGATCAATGAGGGAAGTGAAAAACATATAGTTAATGAATCAGAATATTAATGAGTAAATTAAAACATTCTTAATGAAAAATCTAATATTAGTGAAATATTTTCGGTTATGTTTTCATCAAATGTCAACATTTTGTATGAATGACAGACGAACAGTGCAATTAGTGTTAATAAAAAAGTCTACGAAGTCATTATTAATGACAAATGAAAAATAGTCTTAAATACTTAATGAAATATTTTCAAATGAAAAATAGTCTTTATGAGGTATTTTCGGTATATTTTCATTCGTGTCATCATTTTGGGCAATGCAAGATAAACAGCGCATAAGTGATAATAAAAGTGTATGAAGGAATATTAAGAAAGGCCAACTGCATTTACTCGTACTGATAAACTATTTAAACATAAAAACGATTGTTGTCACACTGGAGCAACACTAATTCAAGATGAACAACAACACGGAATGGAGTCCAGGCGATATTCACATGGCAATCGTTGGCTTAAACATTACTCTCGGATCTTCAGCTATGCTCTTAAACTTTCTCTTGTTGTTGGTGCTTTATTTCGACCCTATTAAAAAGTTCCGAACTCCGGGGACAGTTTTAGTCACAAATTTGGCAATTACCGATGGCTTGACTGGCCTGTTTGTCATGCTTCGAATGGTGTTCATTCTCAGTGGATCTTATCAAACTATGGCATATTTCCATTATTATGCATTATATACAATGCAGTCCTCGTTATTTACAGTATTATTTATAACCGGGGAAAGATTTTTCGCCGTGGCGTATCCCATATTTTTCAAAGTCCATGTTACAAAACTTCGCATGTTTTGGCTATCGCTGGTCGGTTGGGTATTTCCACCCATTTTGCTCAACTTATCCGTAATAACAGGCGACCGATCTTACAGGATATCATTCCTAACATCCGCAAGTTTAAATTTTCTGCTAATATCTTTGATCATAGCGGGTTATTGTCGTGTTTATAAAATCCTGAAGCAACAAGAAATTAATATGGGCCGCTATGGTGAGCCTTGTGGAACTCCACGAAATCAATCCATAAAAAGAAAACGAATCACTTTAACCGAAAATAAGCGGTTGACAAAGACGTTCCTAGTTATAACGATTATATTGATGATCACAGTACTTCCTATGATATTTCTCACAAGCATCATAGCTCTGTGTTCAACAGAATGTGTGACAATGGCAATAAAGGCGTATTTTCTATTGGAACCAGTGCTGCTGATAAATTTTAATTTAAATCCGCTAGTTTATGCGTTTCAACTCCCAACATACAGACAAGCATTTTTGACGGTGTTCAGATGTAGAAAAAATGCAAATGCAGTACAGCCCGAGGTTATTGAAATAAGATGAAGGGCAAAAGGGGGTTTTTGGCGTCCACTCTCGATAGGGTTTGCGTATGGAAATTCACGGTGTCCACCCTTTGGTGGAGGTGAAATTCAAGAACTTTTCCAGGACTTTCAAAACCCTTTCTCGGTAAATTCGAGGACCTAGAACTGGGAGAAAATCTTTGAAAATGGCACGGATTTGCCCCTCTTCGAAATAACAAAATCACTAATGTTGGCACGGCTGGAGGTTAAGGAAATTAATTCCAGGACTTTCAAGGACTTCTACTGATTTTCAACGACTTTCCAGTTCTGGAAATTATTTTTTCCAATTCAAGGACTTTCCAGGATTTTTCAAGGCCTTGTGGACACCCTGGACATTCCAAGTGTGAATTTTATATACATTTATTAGACTAACCAAAAGTCCAAAAGCTG